>JAVYIG010013127.1:0-49053 GCA_035222895.1 Strongylocentrotus droebachiensis
GAAGTCAAAAAGTGGAATAGGGAGACTCTCAAAAAAGAAGTGGAGGAAATGGAGGCAGCACAGGTACGAAATGACAGCCATGAGCTATTTAAGAAAGTAAGAAAACTAGCTGGTGAGAAGGAGAAGATACAGCCAGCAGCCAAGAACAAAGAGGGGGTTCTCAAGACTGCTCTAGGAGATGTTTTGGATTGTTGGAAAGAACATTTCAGCACCATCTTAATACAGAGTTCCCGAGAGACACCAACATACTTCGCAATATACCTGAACCTCCTCCTACTGAAAACCAGACTTCACCTTTTACCATAGAAGAGGTTAAAGCTGCGATCAAGGCTCTAAAGAACAACAAAGCAACTGGATTTGATAACATAGCAGCTGAAACACTGAAAGCTGGTGGTCCAGCAATGGCACAGATCTTGCTGAAGATCATCAACACTGCTTTCACGCAAGGCAAGACACCAGTTGAGTGGAGCAAAGGCCTTATTACCACTGTGTACAAAAAGGGGGGGATAAACTTGACCCAGCTAACTACCGAGCCATAACACTGCTATCAGTGCCGGCTAAAGTTTTCTGCAGGATGGTGCTCGATCCAAGAGACGATTGAAGAGCATTTATCGGAAGAGCAGTGTGGATTCCGGAGCTCCAGAGGAACCACTGATGCTATTTTCATTGTCAGGCAAGTGCTGGAGAAGGCCAAAGAGAGGCATATCCCCATCCATTGGAACTTTGTGGACTTCAAAACAGCATTCGATACTGTCTGGAGGCATGCTTTATGGAAGTGCCTTCTTTCAATAGGTGTTGAGAAGAACCTGATTGACCTCATTAAGTATATGTATGATCAGACCAAATGTGCTGTCATCGTAAATGGTAAAGTTACGGAATGGTTCAAAGTTATGACAGGCGTCAGGCAAGGCTGTCTTCTTTCCCCAAGTCTGTTCAACATCTTTCAAGAGTTCGTGATGGCAGATGTCAAAAACCTAGACAGTGGAGTTCAGATGGGTGGCATACGCATTAACAACATCCGCTATGCAGATGACACCACTCTACTCGAACTCATCTATGACAAACTCCAAATATCAACAAACAAGCTGGTGGAAGTCTGTGGTAAATGGGGAATGAAAATCAACACAGCTAAATGCAGAATCATGACAAACGATGATGAGGAGACTTCAATAGATGGCAACCCTATAGAGAAGGTAGAATACTTTGTCTTCCTTGGAAGTGTAGTCCCCTCGGTTACCAAAGATGTCAAGAGACGCACAAATCTAGCTTCCTGGGCATTTGGCAGACTGAGAAACAATATATGGACCAACCAAAATATTTCAAGAGCCCTGAAGGTCAGGATTTATAAAACCCTCATTCGTCCTATAGCCACCTACGGGTCAGAGACGTGGATGCTAAGGAAAACTGACCGGGATAAACTGGAGACCTTTGAGATGAGATGTCTGCGGACAATAGCAGGAGTCCATCTTCTAGATAAAATTAGAAGCGTAGACATCAACAAGTCATTGAAAATCTCCAAGACAATAAATGAGGAAAAATCCAACCGCCGCCCGAAAAGGTTTGGACATGTGGTACGTATGCCACAGGAACGCCTACCAATACAAGTCCACACCAATGACTTTACTATGCCACGGCCACCAGGACGTCCTCTCCTGAGGTGGAAAGACCAAATCCGCCAAGACTCTGGATTAAGCCTGGAGGCTGCCCAACACCAAGCCCAGGACAGAAATGAATGGAGGCAGACCACCCGTAGGAGCGCAAGGGGACACTCCGTCCTGTGCACTTAAGTCAAAGTCAAGAAAAATAGTTATTGTTAAGGGGGGCACTCATTTTGTAATAACATTTTGTTAATTTTGTTACATATATTTTGTAATTCCTTGCGAGGCCCCCCCCCCCCCCCCCCCACAATTGAATTATTGAACCAGTCCCCTCCGTCACCACCCTCCTCCTCGCTTCTTGCGCCAATGGTACCTTAAAGTTAAATGATTTTGTCGTTTTCATGACTGAGACACACTTGACTTGTCAAGGGAAGGGGGACCCATTTTTGCCCCAACCCGTCAGTTTGATAGATGGGAGAATCTTCTCGCTTAGTTGCAGTACCTACATTGTATACAGGGTTTATATATACAATAAAAACTGGATCAGTCAATAATTGAGGGAATTTAGCGACCGCGTGGAGAAATGTTTGATATTAGGATGCTCAAAAAATACTTTTCAGAGCAATTGAAAGCTTTTTTTATGCAGGGAATTTAATATAATTTTCCTTTATTTTTCCTTGCGAGGGGGATACCTTTCCTTATCTGAATTGTATGAGTAAACTTGTCTAGTTCGGCAAATGAACCAACTTACCTTAAGACGTAACTGCTGCTCGAAGTCAGCCTGATTCTTGATGTTGTGATGTTGATGACCGACGATCACGCACTTGAAACAGACATGGACCTTACAATCCTCACAAAACATATCTTTGTTCTCTAGCTTGTGGATGCAGCACTTCTCGGATAGATGGCTAATACTGACCTTCCCGTTGATGATATCCTGTATGGATACAATCTCATGACCTTCAAAGACTGATGTCAGCAGCGCATGGCTGCAGTCGCAATTAGTGCACATATAGAAATTACACGTTTTACAGAATGAAACAGCATCTGATTGTTGATGAAACTTGGAAGCAGTGCATCTTGGACGCATCTCAAGGACAGCGTTCATCCCTCCACACTCGGCGTGGTAATTGTCTACAAGTCCGTTGACAGTCACATTGGTGAGGAAATCATCGACACGGTTCGCAGACAACTTGGTGATCTTCCTGCAGAGAGGACAGATCATGTGATCGAGATCCTGGTGGGAAAGGTCATAATTCTTGAGACATTTCCGACAGAAGGTGTGTCCGCATGAAGTCAGGATGGTTGCTTCGTCGAAGATATCAAGACATAATGGACATGTCAGGTTCTCTAAAGAGCTTGGAGCTTTCTCTTTCTCAGTCTGCTCAGCCATAATTGGTACAAATAGCGGATTTCTGGCTTATTACAAACACGAGCTCATCCTACGCATAATTATATTCATTCTCCAATAAAACTTCAATTTGTGATCAGCTGCCGTGTACTAGAAGCCAACAGTCAGTTCCTGCAAGCACAAACTACATTGTTATTTGTATATGCAATGTAGTGACGTAATGTGTTGTAATAGATTGCGTCCTGACTGCTTACAGTTCTACATACATACCAAGTTCTCACGTTGATTACACATATGTCATTATGTGTCGAAAGAGGTGCGAATAACTTTGATCGAAAATACTGAGATTCTATACAAGTGTATACATCAATAGAAATGTGATTACAATGCTAAACTCATACAGTAGATCGTCTGTGAATATAATGCAGCTTGTGCATCCTATATAATTATGGCCTATTAATAGATGTGGGTTTTTCCATGGAGAGTGCGTGCGCAGCGTTATAGCACCTTTGAGCTTCATAGCGGCATTTAACATTTGTCTCTATAGAGGGCGACTCATAGTTTTTCAGTTATGGATACATTGCGTTTGAGATCTTTAGTTGGAGTTCTTTAGTAGAATCCGAAGTACTAGTAATAAGAGCAAGACATTTATTTGCCTCTATAACTATGTTTGGAAGGGTAAAAGACGATAACCACACTTATATTTCACCCCTTCCTTCTCCACTACTCTTCCTTTATCTCCTTCCATTTCTCTCATTCTCTTCCCTTTTTTCCGTCAAAAATTGATTTAAAAAAAACTATTGCGTTTTTAATGCTACAAGATATCTTACCTGCCTGGCCACACTTATTATAATGCAAAATTCGCCTGAAAAAATATTTAACCACTTCCTCTCTTATAAAATATATCATGCTTTAGAACTATTAACATACAAATGTTGTTCATGTCTGTCTCAAGAGCTGATGATCTGAAAGATGATAGCAAATAGAATATGTAGGCCATATTGCATGGAAATATGATTCATTTGGGATAATAACGTGCTGACGTAACTGTAAGAGTTCTGTTTGTGCTACTGCATTTCGGGGAAAACTGTCGAAGTTGTTTCTTGCTATTGTTAAAATGAATGGGTTGTTTTAGACTAGCAAAATAGCAAACATAAGTCTGAAACATTGCTAGAATAATATATCTGTGTGCAGTGATTTTCACTGGTTGTGATTTTCAGCAAGATTGATATCAGTGTGTCAGTATCATTTAAATGATTTCTAAATGTCATAAATAAGCCTACACAATTTGGCCCAAACAATTACTCCTATATTATATACTACATAGTCAACATTTTCCGATAACTTAGTTTCAATCGCTTCCGGACAGTTTCTCTCGTACATGTCATGCTGGCAAATGTAATTTACCAGCACTCATCTTTATCTGTAGTGGTATCAAAAGTTCAGTCGCTCTGTTTAGATAATCTCAGGTATTCAACAAGATGACTGTTATCTTCTGTAATTCCTTTAGATTAGTGACAATCAACATACGTGTTCATGAATGTATATTTAATTTGCACAAGATGCTGACGAGAGTAGAATGCATCATGTATTTATATGAGTGTAGGTGTATTTTATACATTTGCATTGGTTTTTCGTGTATTTTATATTAATGGCCATCAGCCTAATTGCGAAATGCAATATCCATTTATTTATGAATTAAAGTTACAATAATTGGAACATGTTAAGGGAAAATTAAATAGCACAACAGGTTCGTTGCTAGTTAATTTAATATGAGCTCAATTGCTCATTTGTATTCTCTGTAGAGCCAGAAATACATAAGTGATGTCACGAGACGGACTCAAACCGACTCCACACCGATCTGTTTTTGACATTCGGGGTAAAGTGACTTTTATTTTGTGCAGTCTGGGGTCGGTCTTGTGTTGCTCTCGTCCGTGCGACTGAGATATTACATATTTATGAGTTATTTTGTGTTTAGTATGTTTATCATATCTTTTTAAATGTATTAGGCCTACTCGTTTATTTATTTTTAAACAGATAAAGCAATACTAATTTTCATTTAAAGCCATATACAGGTTAACTGCAAAAACAGGATATTAGTATGAACATTTGTTTTTATCGATGCTTGAATGTTACTTAATTGACCTGTCTATATTGGTAAAACGTAGTTTTTTCTTCATGTGTAGCATATTTATATCGGAAGTAGGTGGGTATGAGGGAGAGGGAGAGAGAGAGAGAGAGAGGGAGAGAGGGAGAGAGAGAGAGAAGAGGAAAGGAATTACAGTAGTCAATGATCGAGACGATGAGTGATAATTCGCAAGAAAGACAAAAGAAAAGAGCATGCAAGAGAAGAAAAATGGAAAAGTAACAGACAGAATCAATCTAATTCTGAGAATGAATAGAGAGGAGGAGGAGATCATCTGAAAAACATGTGCTTCGATGTTACGGCGTATGGACACCTAACTGCGATGATATCTTGCTGTCCATACAGTGCGAGATAGCATGACATGCTAAGAAACATGGAAAGAGATCAAACAGCGTATGGACAGCAACATGTGAGCCAAATGTAACCTAGGAAGGAACAATATTACCAAATTCTACGTCAGCTTGCGCTTCATTTATTAAAAGATTTCTTTTATCACCTCATTAACGATTAAACAAATCAAATCAGTCATTTTTATGCTCAATTTTTTTTCCATTCTTGTGATTTTATTTTGGGTAGGCTTGCAGTAATAACAAGATGTCAATATCACATGAGACAAGTATAATCTCGATCTGCCACAAATATATCCAGTGTCCGTCAACAGTACTGTGTTTATACACACAAAAAAATCAAAATGTTATTTTGATAAAAAATTATATAGGCTACATTTTACAGCGTATACATACTTTCTATAACTACTTTCGAAGTTAAGGAAAAAAAAGGACAATAGAGGAAAATACACACACACAAAAACAAACTTCGATGTGTAAAAGGGTAATCTAACCCTTGTTATACGTTCATTTGTATAAAAGTGTATCTCAAATTGGCGGATTGGTCATGGTGATGCAGTCCCGTTTGTCGTGCACACAAATATAATTATATTTCCTTTTTTCGCCTAAGCGCCTTCTCCCTTTTGAAATTTTAGTACTTTTGTGTGTTGGAAGAAATTGGGCAAGTTGTCCGCCACTACATCACAGAGACATTACCGATTCAGCCAATTTAAACAGCCTATATTTATAGTGGTTACAACTCTAAACATTTCATAAATTTCTCAATTTTTTCCTATTTCATTCAAACTTTCACCAGTCTACTTTTCGGATTTTTCTGCTTTTCTCTAGTCGGTAGTTTAATTTCCAGGTTGGATTCCCCTTTAAAGGTACTTCACACAACTGTGTATGAAACAGAAAAGGGCCAGTGGTCTGTCCCGAAATAGTCACCCCATTTTCCCATAAGAATTGACCGAACAAAGTTACTTAGACCATACGAGGAACAAAATCAAGCTTAACATTGTCCCCGGGTTTGGTCAATCACATTGGGTCACCGCATACCCATGCACCAAACGTTGTTAGGAGGGAGTTGAAGGTACATTATCATGACACAAAAACTGAAAAGAAAACAATGAAGGTCTGGATTGGTTTTTAGACCAACCATCGTGTGTGGTTATCAGAATATCCCGTATGATTGAATTCATTTTAATCTAATTTTATTAAACTGAATTGAATTAAAGCGATCATTTTTAATAAAAAAGGAATACTGCTGAATTCACATGAAATATGCAAATATGACATTACCAATTATAACAAAAATGCAGTAAATGTTTACAAAGATATCATAATATGTTTACATTTCTTAGGATATTTAGACAAGAAATAGAACTTTCGACTGTTAAACAAAAGATTATAATGACATTATAATTCAAGGAATATAAGCACAGACATTTACAAAAATACTTTCGGAATAGCAACATGAGAGAAATAACATTATGAAGAAGAAAATCAATATCTTACCAATTTTCAAGCTGTACATTATGAAATTATATCGCTGGCTTTCGGTTAATATCTAGCAGAAACGATTACACAATGCAAGAAGTAGTGTACACTCTTAAAATGTTGGGTAAATTTAGTTGGGTAATTGTTGGTTGGTTAAAAAAATTCGTTATTCTGGGCTATTATTACCCATTTAAGCATTTAAGTGTTTTAACCAATATTGGGCAATTATTTTTACTTAATTATTGGGCGGATATTTACCAACAGTATTGGTAAATGAGGGTTGGGAACCAGTTGCCCCGTAGTTGTGTAATTTTGCCACATTTCCTTTGCGAGTTGGGTAAATTTTGTTGGGCAACTGATGGTTGGGTAGAAATTCGCCTAGAAATTTACCAACATTATTTTGCAAATTAGGATTGAGTAATTTTTGCCTGTAGTTGTGTAATTTTGGCACATTCCCACAGCGAGTTGGGTAAATTTCGTTGGGCAACTGATGGTTGGTCGAGAAATCGTTTCCAAAGTTGGGTAATTTTTATCCCAATCTATTTCAGGGCATTATATTTACCCAATTATTATACATTTAGCAACAACATCGTTCCAAGGAGTTGAGAGCAATTTACCAAGTAGTTGGGTAATTGTTAGATGCTGAGGAATATTACTCATCACCACTTACCCAATTTGACTTTGCTCAAATTTTGTTTGCTCATATTTGGGTAATAATTGACCACCGCCTCTTACCCAATTTTACTTTGCTCAAATTTTTGTTTGCTCATATATTGGGTAATAAATGACCACCGCCTCTTACCCAATTTTACTTTGCTCAAATTTTTGTTTGCTCATATATTGGGTAATAATTGACCACCGCCTCTTACCCAATTTTACTTTGCCCAAATTTTTGTTTGCTCATATTTATGCTGAGTAATAATTACCCATCACCACTTACCCAATTTTACTTTGCTCAAATTTTTGTTTGCTCATATATTGGGTAATAAATGACCACCGCCTCTTACCCAATTTTACTTTGCCCAAATTTTTGTTTGCTCTTATGCTGAGTAATAATTACCCATCACCACTTACCCAATTTTACTTTGCTCAAATTTTTGTTTGCTCATATATTGGGTAATAAATGACCACCGCCTCTTACCCAATTTTACTTTGCCCAAATTTTTGTTTGCTCATATGCTGAGTAATAATTACCCATCACCACTTACCCAATTTTACTTTGCTCAAATTGTGTTTGCGCATAATTGGGTAATAATTGACCACCGCCTCTTACCCAATTTTACTTTGCTCAAATTTGTGTTTGCTCATATGCTGAGTAATAATTACCCATCACCACTTACCCGATTTTACTTTGCTCAAATTTTTGTTTGCTCATAATTGGGTAATAATTGACCACCGCCCCTTACCCAATTTATTTTGCCCATATTTGTGTTTGCTCATATGCTGAGTAATAATTACCCATCACCACTTACCCAATTTCACTTTGCGCCTTTTTTTTGTTTGCTTATATAGGGTAGTAATTGACCACCGCCTTTTACCAAATATATTTAGCTCAATTTTCTTTAGCTCACAATATGCTGTGTAAATATTGCTATGAAAAATTGAAATTATCTCTCCTGTAATTGTAACCATTTACTTCTATTTTAAAATTATAATAACAGAGTGTTGAAGCGACGATGAATTTGTGCGAGTTTGATGCTGAAAGAGTCCAAGATTTATCTTTTGTGAAAACTGAGCCATCTTAACCATGTAGGCCTATAATCTACGTAAGTAATGATCATGGAACGTACAGGCACGCTATCATCGTCAATTACGCGCATGCGTAAATGGCAGTGGAAACCTTCGATGGGGACTAGACTTTACGTTTAACCAGACTTGGGTAAAGTTTGCCTGGTATTGGTCTTGGGGTAGCGCGCACATGGCCTGGTCGCTCGCGATCAGCATGCCATGCGCAGTACTATTTCTATTTACTCGGTATAGCCTAGCCGGCGCGGCCGGGAGCTCGAGCTATATGATACACCAACGTAACTAGCAGCCTGTACGTACGTACGTACGTACGTATATACGCATCATATCGGAGTCTTGCATGCTAGAGCCTGAGGGTCTAAAAATGGAGCTCGACAACTGCTGCGGAGATAGTTCAAGTGAAGATGGGTTCATAGACCCTCTCACCAAAATCGTTCAAAGGTGGGGATGTCCGTCAGTGTTAAAGATACTAGAAGGTACGTTCACATCTTATTGAGATTAGAAGTTTAGAACATGATCAACAGGTACTTGCTGTAGACTTGTTCCCATATCCATAACACATGGGCAACATGTAGACTAGTTCTATATGCCTCAGCAATGGTTAATGAATACGCTTCAATTCAATTGGTCTATTAAACTTTGCCTCAAATTTGCTCTTTTAATGCATTTTTTACTAATCCAAACTAATATTTGATTGATATAGATATCAAATTCAAATTGTACTGTTTCCATGAATTTTAGATCACAAATGAATATTTAAAAATATTTTGTTCAAGATTTTACAAAACCCAAAGGCCAAAACCCGGATTTCTGTGCTGTTTCCTGCTACAATACATACATAACACAATACCCTCCATTTTCTATGGATCATGGGTTGTATGGGGTCCAATCACAGAACTCTTAAATACGTATTTAAGAGTTCTGTGGGTCCAATACATTGGACCACATACTTGTAGGTGTGTACCCAGATAGTATTACAGTACGTGGGACTGGTGTAATTTTGAACAATTATCTCTGTTATCTGAAATTGGTATTACTATAGGTCTACTAGATCTAGTCTAGGTCTAGATCTAGATCTAGGCCTACTTATATTTAATAATCAACACTGTACTGAATGATTCATCAGAAAATTGAAGTTGTCAAATAATGTACAATTTTATGAACATTATTTTGTGGAAGATCATCTTTCATTTTCCTGTAGATCTAGAAGTCTAGATTTCAAAAAGTGAGACAATTTGTCTTGCCCATTGCCATGTTAAGGATTTTGCCCTTTCATTTTCTACAGGACTTTGAAATCCAAACACTCTAAAAAAATGTTGGGCAAGTGCCCAATTTTTACCCAACATGAGGGCACTTATGTGTCCGACTAACTATTGGGTAAATTAAAGATTTTGCATGATTTACCCAGTGTTGGATGAAAAGAAATTACCCAACTTTTAACCAACAAAATTTACCCCAATAGGAAATTCACCCAATTCTCACCATAATGTGTAGTATATTCGACACTAGTTGGGCAAATTATTTCATCAGTAACTACATGGTTGGTAGAAAATAACCCAATTATTGGACAAAAATGACCAACTTTAATTTGCCCAAAAATATTACCCAATTATTTCATCGGTAACTACATGGTTGGTAGAAAATAACCCAATTGTTGGACAAAATTTGCCCAACATCAGTTTTACCAAGTAACACCTACCCAACTTATTTCTGACCTTTTATTAGGTAACTTCATACAGTAAATGGTTGGGAGAAATTATTTGACAAAAACGCGCCAAACTTTGATTTGCCCAGTAACATCTGCCTAACTTTGTTTTACAGAGCATAGACTCTACATCCTCTTGGTTTTAAATGGGGCTATTAATTATGTGCTATTGCGATATTCCTTGTCACAACTAAAAGGCAGTTGACCCACATTTTAGCCCATATTAATAGCCTAATTCAAAACCAAGAGGCTGTGGTGGTTTTCGAAATTGCAGTGACCTCGCCGTAGTACACGAATGGGCACAATTTTTAACATGGGTACATTTTTTCTCATTTAAAAAAAATCTTTTTCTGAAAATAATTTTTAAATATGGAAAAATTACAGATGCTTAAGCCACCAAATTATGCCCACAAAATTGTACACTATTTTACTACATGTCCAGATTTCAATGAAATCATTAGAACCGATGGACGGATTACCATCCAAACTTGGGACATGTACATGTATCTTGCAAGTTGCAAAGCCAACGAACTGATTCGATTTTGGGATGGAGGTGCACATGGAGGAAGGACATTCGTTAGTACAGGATTAACTGTCCTATTTTGCTTCATATCAGTGAAATGTTCCAGCACATGCATTTTTTTTAATGTTTCACACCACTGAACAATAAGCTGTACAAAAGAATTATTAAACACCACAAATTATCTTTTCTAGGATAAACAATTGTCAGTTGCCTCTATTCAAGGTAACACACTATAATTTATATATGGTTGTATGGTACTGTAAGTGGCCTGTGAAAGGCTTGAGTGCTAGACTTTTTGAGAAACCCTGGTCAGATAAAGCTAGGTTATTTGTCATACTAAAGCTGAGAAACATGGCTACTAATGCAGACAATATCATGGCAGCCGCAAAAGGTTGAAAAAAAAAAATTACCGGTATGGCAGTTTAAAGTTGAAGTAATAGGCATGACAGTGCACATGGAGAAGACATATGATTATCAATGAATTAGTAATGTTAATTAACCAATCAGCATACATTGACCTCTATGCTAACTCTCAAATCATTCTGATTCATTTGGTAAGTTGAATGACTTTCTTTGAAATCAAATTCATTGATGATGCAACTAATCTTTATACTTTAAATAGGCCCCTACATTGTTAAAAATTAGGCACAATTTGACTAAACTAAGGTGATTACTAGTATGACTTTAGAAAAGGTTTCCATTCTTAATTTGATTGTGTGGATGTTAGTAACATCACCTGAAAATAAATAGCAATTAGTTGATACAATTCGCTAGTATGATCTAAAAGTAAGTTTTCTATACGAAGACCAAATTTTCGAGAAAATCGCATTTGAAAATTCAGATTTTCATAGACCCTTGTGGAATAAGAAAACATTGATTATGCGATTTATTCAAAATGGAAGATATTTTAGCTGGAACATGAGCAAATGTTTACAGCTTATCATTATCTAAAACATATACTTTTGTTTAATTTGCGCAACCATACGTGTGTTTGTGGTATTATATGAAAACAATCAGTTTATGCTGCACTAAGCCTTATTTATCAATCTCTCCCTCTTCTTCTCCAGATAATGAAGTTGATGTGGAAACCCTTCCCCTTCTAAGTGAAAGTATAATCACATCCTTCATACCCAAGATTGGACCTCGATTGAAGTTTCTCGCTGGGTGGCGTGCAGAGGTAGGCCCTAGATGTGGCACAATATCTCACTATGGATAGTTACAGATGCTTTCAGTGTCTTGATTTAATTAGGGGGGATATTTCTTGCCTATTCCATCATTTAAAATACACACATACAACAACCAGGGGAAAAAATGTAAGTATAACATGCATGCAAGGGGCATGTAGACTAACATTTCGTACATTATCGGGATATAGAAAACATCTCATTTCAAAGCACGCTGCACGGATAAAGACGTCAAGCACAACTACAAAAGCAGTTCCAGATCACCAAAGTGAAACCTGTTATGAAGGATCTGTTCTAGGAAAGAATAACAACACTGAAGGGAATTTGGAACAACTGCACCAGGAAAAGGCATTGTTTGTTGGAGAAAGCAGTGAGCAGGAAGATGTCTCTTTTGAAACGCAAACAGAGAGACTACCTGATATTGCAGCAAAGTTTGTAGCAGAACTCAGGGCAAGGACTAATGTGCCTGCTTCACACACCAACAAGGTCATTCAAACCGCACAAGATTTGGTTATTTCTGTGTTACAAACTGTGCAACAGGATGTGATGGATATCTTAAGTGAGCCACAATATGCAGCTAACAGTGAGCTGAGATCTGATATACAAGATGTATTCGAGAATTCAAAGAATCCATTTTCAGAGCTCATGTCAGATACTCAACAGAAAAAATATTTCTCTGAGAAAGGTGATTTCATTCAGCCTTGTGAGGTGTTGTTGGGAACTTGCTTAAAACCAAAAATTGATCAAAAGACAGGTGATCCACTGCAAAGCACACAAAAAGAAACCTTTCAATATATACCACTAGCTGACACTATTAAACAATACTTAGAGCGACCAGGAGTAATGAACGCCATACTGTCTCAAAAAGGATCAAAAGATAATGATGTTTTGTATTCATTCAAAGATGGTCACTATTATAAAAGGCAGGAAGCTACTGCTAGACAAGACTGTGAATTCTTAGTGCCTCTGTTGTTGTACAATGATGAGTTTGAGACAGCCAATCCGCTTGGGTCAAAACGCGGCAAACACAAGGTAAGTGCCTTTTATACAAGTGTGTTATCCCTTCCCAGGAAATACCAGGCTAGGCTGGAAAATATCATGCTCACAGCTATGATCACGTCTCCGCTTTTGAGTAAATATGGCATCTCAGAAGTTTTGAAGGTAATCAAGGATGATCTGCAGCAGATGTGGACTGATGGACTCACTATCAAGTGCAAAGAGTTTGAGGGTAGGGTCAAACCCTACTTATTCCAAGTTGTAGGGGACAATCTTGGCATTCATGCCATGCTGGGATGTACAACCTGTTTCCGTGCCAACTATTACTGTAGATTCTGTAGAGGCCATCGCTCGTTGCTTCAGAAACAGCCAAAAGAGGATGCCCAATATCTCCGTGATGAAATAAACTATGATACTGATCTTCAAAAGCCCTTGTCAGAATCTGGCTTGAAGCATGCAACAGTTTTGAATGAATTGCCTTACTACCATTCCACCCAAAACTTATGTCCAGATGTAATTTTACAGAGGGAGTCTTGCCCCTGGAAATGCACCTTGTTTTGAGTAAACTTGTTCAGAAGGGTTTCATAACACTGGATGAGGTGAACAGTAGAATATCCTCATTCAATTTTGGCTTTGTGGACCGCAAAAACAGACCAAGCCCAATCAGGCAGGCATCACTGAAGAATCCATATTCTGCCAGTGGACAGACATCAGCACAGATGACGTGCCTTGCATACAACATCCCTCTCATGTTAGGAGACAAGATTGATGAGATGTGTGATGAGTGGGAACTCTTACTGTCAATCATTGACATCTTCAAAATCATTATGAGTCCCAGTATCAGTAAGTCTGCCATCTATGTCCTGAAGGCAATGATTGATGATCACCACAGGCTCTTCATGCAGCTCTTCCCTGAAGCTAGTCTAACTCCGAAGCAGCACTTTCTTGTGCATTACCCACGTGCACTGAAACACCTTGGGCCACTGACCCAGTATTCAGCATTGCGTTTTGAAGCAATGCACAGACCTTTCAAGCAGATTGCCAGTGTATCTTGCAACTACCAAAACATTGTCAAAACATTGGCTAACAGATACCAAATGGCACGGTGCTACAGGTCAGTATCAAATCAGTCACTGGATAGCCAAGATATCAATGTGTCACAGCAAGCTGCAGCAATGCTTGGTGATCTACTTGATGATGAGGCACTTTGCAAAAAAATTAACTGTGGAAGGGGAACCGAAGTTACAGTTGCTGGGAAAGTGGACATTCATGGATATGAGTTCCGGGCAGGTGTTGATGTACTTCTATATTGGACTGATGATAATGGACCCACGTTTGGACGTGTTCAGCATATTGTAGTGGTGCAAGAAAAGTTGTATCTGCTCCTTCGGCTGTATCAGACCTTGTACTTCAACAGACATGTTGAAGCATTTGCAGTACAGGTGGGCAGAGAGGAAGCACAAGCTGCTGTTGAATGGTGTGACCTGTTTGATCACAGGCCAGTCAATGCTGTCCAGTCCTATAGTGGAAGAGGGCGCTGCTTGTATATTGTGGTGCACCATTCATTCATCTAGGAACAAGAAGGTACGTGTAGGCAACCCGTTGCAAGCAAGTGATATATTTTTACAACTAGACATTACAGGTGCACTTGCAAATTTTGTCTTAGAGAACAGAACCAAAACAAAGCAAAAGAAAGAAACTGTTATTCTAATTACAATTATGAATCAGTTCTTAGTGTATCATTCTACACATTTTGATTGAAAAATAGCTAAGAAGCTAACCTTGATCGATCTGTACTGACTTGCTAACAAATTTTTTTTTTTTTTTTTTTAACTCGTTATTAACTTCATTGTTTCTGTATCTGAAAATGTGTCTGTTATATTTGCATTCATTCATATTATGTTGTAATTTCTTAAATGTACCATGACTCATGCCAAGTTTTTCTAGCATATGTACTTCATTGAGGCCCCGGAAATGTGCTATTTTTTACCAATGCATGTTCCTGCCTAAAGTGAAAGTTCCTAACTGGATATTATTATATTATAGATGTACTGAAGAAGCTTCGGCTCATGAGTGACCACTTTTCAATTATGGGTTTGCTTTAAATAGGACAAGGGTACAGAAACAGTGAGAATGATTTTCCCCTTCAAGGAATAAACTTGATACTAAAGTCTAACCTGGGGCTGTTTGTGTCATTAATAATGTAAAGAATAATCAGTCATTTACATGTACATTGAAAGTTCAATTATTTTTCATTTATTTATTGTAGTATCATGCTGCAAATCAACAAAGCATGGAACAAGCATCAACGTCGACAAGAAGCCCATCAGTGTTCTCCTTAGATGACTGCTCAGATCTCTCTTGTGTAACAGGAAGTGAGTGGAGTCCCAGACAAAGCCCTTCCCAGCCCAGTTTGGATACGCCACTTTACGACTCCCCAGAATCCAAGAGTCCTGATCAACATCCTCCCCTGAAACGGGTCAAGAAAGTGCATTTCGTAAGTTTATGTATATAGTGGGCTGATACAATTGAAGAGTGGGCATGTCGAGTCACCATCATTCATCAGTTTTTATGCCTCCAACACATAAGGGTGCCGGAGGCATTATGTCTTGGAGTTATCTGTCTGTCAGTATTTCTGACAAGCAGCAGGGCTCAAAGGTGAAATGTCAGTTCAAAGGTTATTCAAGTTTTTACTAAAAATACCATTTTATTTCTACATCTGCAGAATGGCTAGTGATATGATTTGGTAGGTACATTTTGGTATGAATGAATAAAGGAATGTTATGGAAAATGTTTGGTTGGGGTTATGGGTTTTAAGCTAGTCTAAGGTCAGTTTCAAGGTTTCATTGAAATTTTTTATCAGAACAAAGTTTGCAAGGAATGCCCAGTGAGTGATTTATGATGGGCTTATTGTAGGAGGTCGGACAGCCAGAGATATACCCACCGACTGCATGCTGTCACATTTCACTTGTTTATTCTGAATTTACTGATCTTTAAAAAAAAAATCCTTTATCTGTTGCAGAACATTGCTTGTATATTGAGAGAGACCACCATGGGAAGAGCAGCATTAAGGAACATCAATGCTACAAATCTCTGCAGCAAAAGGGACCGGCATACTGTTGTGGATATGTTGACTCAGTACCTGATACGGGAGTATGGTACCAAGCCAAGCTCATTTGTGAAGGCATCAATGGCCCATGCCATTGTGACAAGCTTTCCTTTCTTAAAAGATCCAGAATCTCCACTTGGCTATGTAAGTCCTGTCCATGAATTGCTTTCCTTAATATATGTGACCTCAGGTATGGCTCAGATCACCACTTTTTTTCTGGACTGATTTATGGATTGATTCTTACCACAGCGGGCATTTATTACTTGGAGGTGCCTTAATTCTTAGGTTGTCCATCCATACCTCCATCTGTCCCTACCCCACAGACCCCATTTACAAGAAAGTGAAATTTTATGAGAAGTTTCTGTTTGAGCCAGAAGCAATAAGCTACTTTAAGGTCTAAATCAAATAAATTATGTGTTTATGCAATAACTTTTGGAATACTGTATCATATTATTTTGTGTAACTTGCTATGAAGCTTCCTCAATTTTGTTATTCTTGTATTTATTATATTGGAGATGCTCAATCAATTGCATGTTGTATCACATTATCACAAGCATTGTAAGAGCATCTCTGGCAATAGTAAATTTGACAGTAGACAGGCCTGAAAAGCTTACAAATAATGAAAAGCTAATATGGCATCAATCACTAAATCGTGCAATATTTTTGTTTATTTTT
This sequence comes from Strongylocentrotus droebachiensis, assembly GCA_035222895.1. Classification (NCBI taxonomy): domain Eukaryota; kingdom Metazoa; phylum Echinodermata; class Echinoidea; order Camarodonta; family Strongylocentrotidae; genus Strongylocentrotus; species Strongylocentrotus droebachiensis. Next base: position 16,860 of record JAVYIG010013127.1, read on the forward strand.
ACCACTTGTTTATAAGTTATATTATCCAGTAATGACACATCTCTTAATATTTAGACTTTTGTCTGCATGCCATTGAGTAATGGATATTCACAGAATTATCCATCATTCACTTTGTTTTTGCAATGACTTGATGACATTGCTGGAATATAACAGTGTGCAGTTAGAAATAGGTACTTAAGAGGACAAACCTTGTTATTGCAAACACTGACATATGTAACAAAATATGTAAATGTACAGTTTACACTGGAATTTTATTGTGCTTTTATTTGATTATTATTAATGTTTAACAAATGTTGTTGAGCATTACTGTTTTTGAAGTTGAATTATGAAGGAATTTTAATTTATTTGAGCAGGAGGCCTGGTACTGCGTGGGGGCCAAGGGACGGCCAGCAACAGGCTACCTGGAGGAGCATCTGAGGTATGTCAGAAAAAAGGAGAAGTCCCTGAGGGTACCAGTAGCTGAAGACGAGGCAGAGTCTCAAAAGCAAGGTATTCTGGCTACTTTTTCATATAGTTAAAGTTATGAGTTATACAGATCCGTCTGATGAAGTCATGCTGTGCCATAACAAACTGGTGGGGCATGAGCAATGCCAACTAAAACCCCCCTTCCAATACAATCATCAAAAACTTGTTGATACATGCTAATTGTTGATTGTTCTGTTGCATTATATCCAGGAGATACTGATCTTGAGTCTGTGAACGATGATAACATCACGACAATGGAAGAATGGCTGCGTAACAACAAGGAGCCAGAGGACATGGTGAAGGACTACATGAAACAAACAGCAACAAAAAGACATGACTGGATCAAGAGAAGTGACTGTTGTGTGAAGAACATTCTTACCACATATCCCAGACTTCTCGATGCTGGAATGGTATGTGGACCTTGATTTTTCTTCTGCATGTGACAAGAAAGGACATTAAATTAAACTAGAGTCGCATGTTTTGAGAAGTAACTTTTTTGTTTTTTGGTTGCATGGGCAGGTTTACTTTAGCAGTCTCCTTAAAGGGATCGTTTAACAATCTGAGATACACGGTCCTACAGAAATCGTGCATCCCTATTGAACCGATAATTGTTAGTGTGTACCATTCAAATCCTTGCAAAATGGTAAAGAGAAGATGCAAATGAAAGATATCCTACCTTTCATCTGGCTTCTATAACTATCCTAACAATTACAGATTGAAGGAGATTTTGCAGAATTGTTCCCAGAGAAAGCAAACGCACTGTACCAGAAGTGGCCCACATTCTGTAACAAAGTAGTGGACTTCACCGAGAAAACTGGCAACTGGAGAAGTGCAAGAGCCGAATTCGAAAACATTCATGACCCTGGGAAACTCAGTCTTGGTATGTGGTGTCAGAACACACATTTGACAGTATTAGTGAAAATGACTTGAGAGAAAGTCAAAAGAATTTATTTCAATTACACTATATGATGTTTATTTTTGTGGCCAGGACCAAACATTGAGTCTAATATCCCCCCTGTAAGGAATTGAACTGAAATAATTAAAGTGCTCTGAAACATATAATACATGTACAACATATGATAAAAACATGATTCCATGACAAAGGTTTAGCATACTTTTACTTGCTTGTTTTGTTTGTTTGCTTTTTGGGGTGGGGATGGTGGTTTAAAGCTCATTGGGAAGGCTATGCTGAAGTTTGTGCAATTTTGATTTTCTTTACTCAGAAAGCTGAGCTCCAAATTACTGACTGACATTTACGTTGAGTGATTTTACCCATATTTGTAGAAAATAATTGTTGTATTCGACCGTTATTTTTAATTTGCTGTATATAACTGTACATTTTGTAAGATGTTCCATAATTGACCTGTTTGCTGTTGCACCTTTTCTTCATATGTAATTGGGACTTAATTACTTAACTCTTTCATTGTTTCCCTCTTTTTAGAGGAAAAGAGCAATCTTGGATTCTACATGCTCCCAGTCTTGTTCCGAGGAAGGAAAGATTCCAAGAGAGGAACGTACACCACTGCAGAAACATTGTCGTCCTTCATTGACGTTCAACCAGTAAGTATATGTGCTGGGGAGGTGGTAAAGTAATGACATGTAAGGCATATATTTTGGTTTGTGTTTAAAATCTTGCCATAGTAATCATATTTCATTACAAACAAATTCAATAGTTAATTTGTTAAGAGTTTTAAACCTAGGACAACTGATGAAATTGAGGTTGAAATGCAATACCTATGTTCTTACCAGATAAGGCATTGCCATAACATTTTATTTGTGTAAAACTTGAAAAGCAACCATTTTCAAGTTCCTAGTAATGGGCACGCTGGTCCCCAAGGAGGCCCTGCAGGGGCAACACTAGGCGCTTTAATCTTAATAAGTCAGTTCGTCATTATCTGTGGTACAACTACAAATGGCCTCAGATTTGTCATCACATCGCATTTCACTCATGAATGCAAGCAAGTCCTTTAACCTGCAAATGACATGTGAAAAATGCATGCTTATATTAACAGGCTGTATATGCCTTCCAGCTTAGTTGATGTAATGCTCTGAACGTGACCAGTTTGGGTACAGTTGACCTTTGCCGCAGGGATATTTAAGAATACCCAGTAATGTTTTGATGGGACAGGGATGAACATGCATAAACAAATTTGGGTGTCCTGTAGGTGATTGTGGATTCATAAGCAGAAGCATTCGACAAGCATCAAATATATATATATCAATCCATATAATTACAAATGATTTCTTCTTGATTTCTCTTTGGACTACAGGAGGTTCTCGACATCCAGACTTATGTTGATAACATTGATGAAGCAGTCAGGTCACAGCCATTTGTTGTTGTGCGTGGGAACATTCTCACACCAATACAGGCGTACGTCGTAGTAGAGAGGAGGATACTTCCTGCCGCAACACTGCTTAAAGCAGTCGACTTGTGCTTTAAGGCACTTTATGTGATGGATATCGAATATCAGCCGCAAAGCTGTTCTGTTTGGAAATTTCTCCAGATTGTGGTGTTCCAGTTTACCGATGGGGAGCATCTTACACCAAAGCTGCGGGAGGTCCGAGCCTTCATGAACATGCCATAAGCCATCATGATGTGTTCACGCCAAGGATGATTACTGGTGATATATTTCCTACAGATGAAACTGACACATCATCGTTTAGCACATTTTGGCTACTTGAACCAGTTTATTTTGGGAGAAAAAAAACTGGAAAAAAGTATTATTTTGGACAAAATAACCTTAAAGACAAACTGTTATGAGTTGGATTCAGCACATTATTTTACATAATTTAGACATGTTTGTGTAAGACTGAAGATTTGAGGGTGGGGTGAGGATCGCTGAATAATATAAAAAAAAGAGTGAATTTATACACAGCAGAAGTCTTTGTGTACATTTTAAAAATGATAAAGGCCTAATTGTTTTATCCCAATCATTGCTTAACATCCCCACCTTGAAAGTTTAAGAAAACAAATGAATATATGCCAAGTATAAATACAAAACATATTATTGGCTATAAATCTTTTGCACTGGCGTATACAAATGCTTATCGTGTTTGGTCTTAATCCCAAGAGTACTGTTTCATAACTCGTACATCAAAATGATATATTTCTTCATAAAACATGAGCTATGATATTTTCTGCGTTTAAAACAGCAAGTGGGGTATATGATTGTAAATTACATATACCATTAATTTTCATGTAATGTGTATCGTCCATTGACCCTACGCTGAACTCTCTGCTGAATGGACTGCATGCATTAATTTACATCGCGCAAAGCAGAAGTAGAGAAGTCAACATTTTCATCTACATTTTGCAAAATTGTATTGATATTATTGATAATATCAATAAAATCAATCAAACTGAGTATAGCAGGTAGGGTCAATTGATTTTTGTTGTCTTTAATCTAATCAAAAAGTTATAGTAGGCAGTGTGTATCCTTGTTATTTGATCAGTACCTGTTCACCATCACAGATAGCCAAACTTTCATGTGGTACTTCTGCACATGTCAAATAATCTAGAGGGATTTGAATTTATTTCCTCTTTTTTTTTCACTTCAAAAAAATGTGTGCATGTGTAACACTCTAAGGCAGAGTATTGGCGTGTCAGGATAAATGAACACTATGCCACACCCACAAAATATATATGATGCACATATTCATGTATGAAATCAGAGTACATGGGATACATACAGTGTACATCAAAGTTGTCATGCTGCACCAAACAGGGGCTATATTTGCATTTACTTTTTTTAAAAGGTTGTATTTTTTTCACCAAAAATTGTAATGTTGTAGTTGATGTTAACAAGTTTTGTTTTTACGTTTCTGATGAAAACAACAACATGTGTTTACTGTGTATGTTATTTGTGTTTCAGTTAAGCAATTATTACCCTTTAGATGAGAAAAAGAGTTGAGCAAATAGATGTTATGGAAAAAATGTTGAGCAATGATTATCCAACAGACGAATTAAAGAGTTGGGCAAATGGATATTGTGGAGAAATAGTTGAGCAATTATTACCCAATAGATGGTTGTTTTGATAGTTGGGCAAATGGATATTGTGGAGAAATAGTTGAGCAATTATTACCCAATAGATGGGTGTTTTGATAGTTGGGCAAATGGATATTGTGGAGAAATAGTTGAGCAATTATTACCCAATAGATGGGTGTTTTGAGAGTTGGGCAAATGGATATTGTGGAGAAATAGTTGAGCAATTATTACCCAATAGATGGGTGTTTTGAGAGTTGGGCAAATGGATATTGCGGAGAAATTGTTGAGCAATTATTACCCAATAGATGGGTGTTTTGAGAGTTGGGCAAATGGATATTGCGGAGAAATTGTTGAGCAATTATTACCCAATAGATGGGTGTTTTGAGAGTTGGGCAACTGGATATTGCGAAGAAATTGTTGAGCAATTATTACCCAATAGATGGGTGTTTTGAGAGTTGGGCAAATGGATATTGTGGAGAAATAGTTGAGCAATTATTACCCAATAGATGGGTGTTTTGATAGTTGGGCAAATGGATATTGTGGAGAAATAGTTGAGCAATTATTACCCAATAGATGGGTGTTTTGATAGTTGGGCAAATGGATATTGTGGAGAAATTGTTGAGCAATTATTACTCAATAGATGGGTGTTTTGAGAGTTGGGCAAATGGATGTTGCAGAGAAATTGTTGAGCAATTATTACCCAATAGATGGGTGTTTTGATAGTTGGGCAGACTGGGAGTTGGGTAAAAACTGGTTGGGCATTTAATTAACCAACATTAAACTTACTCAAAAGTTGGGCAAATAGAAGGTTGGGCAATATCTAACTGGGTAAAATTAGTTGGGCAAGAAATTACCCAACTGAAAATATAACCAACTGTTAGGCAATTGTAGAGTTGGGTAAAATATGATGGGTCACCAACTGATGGGCAATTTAATTTGCCCAACCACATAGCAAACTGATTACCCAACATCAGTTGGGCAGATTTTAACCAATAGTTGTGTGGACCGTATGTTGCTCAGTGTTGGTTAAAAGTTGGGCATTTTTTTGCCCAACTATTTTAAGTGTGTATAGTTAAAGTACAGTATTTACATACTATTTCGAGAGAGAGAAGTTATAATTAAGTTGGATAATGACAACGGTATTCAGGCAATTGAAAATCTATCGAGAGAATAGACATCTTCTAATTCTGTTAGTTATTACATAATAAAGAATAGAATATATGACACATTATAGGTCAATAATGGAGAAGAGCTGGAACAGAGAGGTATACACAACACTATAATGGTAATAAAGAGTGTGAGGTGGATTACAGTGATACTTTGATAAAATACAACTTCTTGTAACAAGCAAACGCGAGCACGTCTGGAGAGAGGGAAACCAAGTAACACCAACTACTTTTAAGCGTCAGATTAAGTACATTGAACTCAACTCTCTCCTTCAGGTTCAGACCATCAAGGTCATAGAGCCTGATCGACACGCTACCCTTCTTACGATCAACACTCGCTACATACACCCTATCCTGCTCATCCACGGCAGCATACATGTAGACACCGAGTGGAGCTTCAAGAGACTTACCAGCATTCCCATCCCTGTCATAGACCGTCACTAAGCTCAGATGTGAGTAATTACATGAACTCGTGACGATCAAATCCGACCTGGTGGCAGATACCTGGCTCGTATCGTTGTGTTTCGTCGGAACAGTGTGTTTGGGTGTGGATCCCGTCGGGTCATAGATAAAGACTTGCTCCCTATTGTTAGCGATGAGGATTTCATCTGATGGACTTCTGTTAAGTCCGATATAGGTATTGATTTTTACGTGGAGGGTTGATTTTCTGGATCCATTGGGAGAATATATGTGTGCTTCTTGAGTACCCGTCGATATGCATAACGACCTGTCTCGTTGAAACACAAGATCATCACACTTCATGTTACTTGGCATGTTTGGATACTGTTCCTGTTTACCGGCTGAATCAATGATATATATACCATATATACCAATATATCCGATAGCTACACTATCATCAGAGTACTGGGTCATTCCAGACATCTTTCCCCGTAGATCTACACACTGAATGACTTGCAAATTGGGATCTGATTCTGAGATGCTCCCGATGTCAAGACGAGTATCACCTGCAGGATTGAACCTCTTCTCCTCTGCTTTCTTCGTAATGTCTGCCGCAGAAGTGTGATCAGTAGCCTCCTTCAGCATGGCATCCAGCTCCTCACAGAGCAAGGTATGAGCAGACAAACTGTCTGTCTCAAGACGACACAGTCTGTCATTAGATACCAGTGTTATTGAACTACAAATACTCTTGATCCTCTGTCGATCCTTGAATTTCAAGACGCGGAGGTCGTCATCGAAACTCCGCTTTACTGCATTGATTTGACCGATGAGATTTCGATAATTTTCTTCAAGTCGTTTGGCCTTGATGCTGTAGGCTTGACTGACATCTTCCAGTAGTTTCTGCACGGCAGTGTATAATTCATGGCGTTGTGCTTCGACATTCTGAATGTTCTTCTCCAGTTCTGTCTTCTTAGCGGCACATCGCTGAACAAGGTCGTTCACCTAAACAAAACAAATAATAGAGAATGAAAAGAACTTTTTCTGGCATGAGATGTATGCTAATAACATGGAGTTGATTTGAACATGAAATACAAGTGTTGCAAGCGCCTGAATTTTCACAAAAGTAATACCCCCCCCCCCCACATAATCATACGATCGAGGACATATATAGGAAATTAATACATTGTTGTTTTTCTGCTTCATTTAAAGGGAATCCAGCCCTAGTAATAAATCCATTTGTATGAAAGCAGTAATATCAGATAGACAGAATGGAGATAGTTTTATGATAATAATGATTATAATCATCATCATGATAATAATGATAACAAAGGCAATATATAGATAATAAGAAGAATAATGGTACTACTACTTCTACTTCTAAGTATGGTGGTGATATGATGATGATGATGATGATAATTTTCATTAACATTATTACTTTTATCTAAATGATTTTCGTGTAACAAAATAAACAAAAATAAGACATTGCATTTTTCAAAGATTCGCAATTGAAGCATATTTGAATAATAACATAAAATACCTGATGCAAAGGTGTTTATATAGTATTTAGGATCATATAAATCTAGTATTTATCTGATTTTGCTCAAACATTTTATTGATTGGTTTGTCTGATTTTTCTGCTTTTATTTAAAGTAAGTTGTTTTTTGGAGTGGACTCGCCCTTTAAGGGAGTCAATTAAATTGCATTACTGAACACATGTTCAGCCAGATCATTACATAATTTATTGCAATTTTGTATTTTTACAAAATTACTGAAATCTAATCGATATACGGAGAAATTATGTCTTGTAAAGGGGAAAAAGACGAAAAATTATCAGCTTCATCGCTTTGACGATCTTCTCATTTGGTTACGGTGCCTAGTATACATTGTAGACAGGGTTTATAATTTCATATACAAGAAACACCTGATCAATCAATATTCGAGGGAATTTAGCGACCGCTTGGAGGAATGTTTGATTTTAGGATGCTCGAAAAATACTTTTCAAAGCAATTGAAAGTTTATTTTGATGCAGGGAGTTCGAAATAACTTTCCTTTATTTTTCCTTGCGAGGGGGGTACCTTCCCTTATCTGAATTGTACGAGTAAACTTGTCAGGCCTTTATCGCCAAACGCAAGTATCTTTTGTCAAATAAACCTACTTACCTTCATTAAATTTTGTCCCCCCCCCCTTGAATAATACAGAGACATCAACCCCCTCTGTCCCCACCCACCGACTTCCAGCGCCTATGGTACCTTCTCTTATTAGAATCGTATGAGTTAACTTGTGGCAGGCCTTATAGTTGTTGTGATATGAACCCACTTACTTTAAGACGTAGCTGCTGCTCGAAGTCAGCCTGATTCTTGATGTTGTGATATTGATGACCGACGATCACGCACTTGTGACAGACATGGACCTTGCAATCCTCACAAAACATATCTTTGTTCTCTTGTTTGTGGATGGAGCACTTCTCGGATAGATGACCAATGCTGACCTTCCCGTCGATGATATCCTGTATGGATACAATTTCATGACCTTCAAAGACTGATGTCATTAGCTCATGACTGCAGTCACAATTAGTGCACAAGTAATTATTACACGTTCTACAGAATGAGACAGCATCTGATTCTTGATGAAACTTAGAAGCAGTGCATTTTGGACGCATCTCAAGGACAGCGTTCATCCCTCCACACTCGGCGTGGTAAATGTCTACAAGTCCGTTGACAGTCACATTGGTGAGGAAATCATCGACACGGTTCGCAGACAACTTGGTGATCTCCCTGCAGAGAGGACAGATCATGTGATCGAGATCCTGGTGGGAAAGGTCATAGTTCTTGAGACATTTCAGACAGAAGGTGTGTCCACATGAAGTCAGGATCGTTGCCTCGTCGAAGATATCAAAACATAATGGACACGTCAGGTTCTCTAAAGAGCTTGGAGCTTTCTCAGTCTGCTGAGCCATTGGTACAAATAGCGGATTTCTGGCTTATTACAAACACGAGCTCATTCTACGCATACTTATATCCAATTTCCATTAAAACGCAATAACTACTAAAACTAGAAGCCAACAATCAGTTCATGTAAGCACGAAGTATGCAGTGATGGATTTTGTGCTGAATGCATGCATGCAATTCTGTACCAAGTTCTCACGTTAATTACAAATATGTGACGAAAGAGGAGCGAATTACTTTGATCGAAATTACTGAGCTTCTATTGAAGTGTATGTATTATATACAATTAATAACGATGCTAAACTATATATCAGTCGATTGTCTGTGAATATAATGCAGTTTGTGCATCCTAGATCTATGAATAGAAGTGGTTTTCCCACAGAGAGTGGGCGCGCAGCCGATATTAAGCACCTTTGAACTTATTTCCTAATTCACAAACTCAAACGGAAATACATCGTTTCCTATTGATCTTTCGACCTTTGCTATACTATACAAACATAACAATGACACATTATAATTACCTTAAGGCCCGGTCACACAGAGGGGACGCATGGGGAACGCACGGCCAGCGCAATTTTGGCCAGTGCGTTGTCCTGCGCCCAACTTTTGTCGAAGCTACAGCGAGCTGACACCAAATGCATAGCGTGTTGCTAGCGCGTCGAGCGCATACAGGGCGCATACAGGGCGCATACAGACCGTACACAGAGCGCACATGATAACAACTTCGACGAATGCACAGCGTGTTGCTAGCGCGCTGGACGAACGGTCCACGCATGCACCGCGTTCTACGACGTACGGCCAGCGCATTGGAAATCGGAAAAGCCGTGTGCCTAACTTTTGTCATGATTTTGGAAAAGCTAGCGAGCTGACACAAAATGCACAGCGTGTAGCTAGCGCGCTGTGCATATACAAGGCGTGTGCTCCGCGTACGTCTGGCGCTGGTCTAGCGCGCTCAACGCACGTCTGGCGCTGGTCTAGCGCGCTCCACGCACGTCTGGCGTGCCTTTGGCGTGTATATTCATGCGTCGAGCTCGGCGCACGTTTTTGAGCATGCTCAAAAAATCCCGACGCACACAGCGAATGACGACGCATGCATAGCGCTGGTCCAGCGTTGGTCCAGCGCGCTCGACGAACGAGTAACGAATGATGACGCACGCCTAGCGAACGACAACGCACTGGCCCAAATTGCAAATTTCCAATGCGCTGGCCGTGCGTTCCCCATGCGTCCTCCCTGTGTGACCGGGCCTTTAAGGGGGGAACGAACTTCAGCTACGAACACGAGACCGCGCGCGATACAGGCAGAAAGTAGATCAGTAAGACATAAAACGATTTCAAGATGGAAAACAATTATCCTGTATAACGAAGAAACAACACGTCTTCCTATCGACAAATTAGATGTAATCTTTAACAGAGAAAAGTATATCTCCTTAAAATACAAAAAGGGCAAACGAACGAAATGGCTTACCAAACCGACACAACAAAGAACATCACCATATCTTTATATTCGATCATTTTCAATTTATTCCAGGTAGAACCAAACAAGATATATCATTATCTAAAAAACTAAAAAACTAAAGCGGCCATGAAGCTCGAAGCGATAACGTTCAATGGCTAAACCATTCACTCTGTACGTACGTGTAATGTACATGCATACACACTATGAACATGACGGACAAAGAAAGAGGACAAATATACAGTTCCTCATTCTACCCTCAACAATTGTTGTGGTAGACAAAGGAACATCCCTTTACTGCTATTATGTAAACATGTCTAGAACAGGTGAATATGCATCTGACACCTGTTCTACACATGTTTACATAATAGCAATGAAGGATGTACCTTTGTCTACCACAGCAATTGTTGAGGATAGAATGAGGAACTGTATATTTTGTCCTCTTTCTTTGTCCGTCATGTTCATAGTGACACAACCTAATCTTCATTTGTATAGGAATGCATAGCATCTTGTAACATACGATAGGAAATTACATTATATCATAACTTAATCACAATTATAATTAATAAATGACAAATTTGTAAAGCCTTCATTGTATACAACTCATATTATGCATATTTCACGCCTGAGTGATTAACAGCAATTTGAAGGAAGGAAACCAAAAAGTCATTTGGAGGCGGTATCTGAATTTCGAAGACAAATTCATATTTCTAGAAAGTTCATTCTCTGCTCTTTCATATGACACCTCAATCTTTAATCTTTTTAATCTCAATCTTTGTTTAAATTGATGCTTGCAGTTCCATAATTTGATTTTAAAAGTTCGTTTTCACTGGCTGCCTGCCGTAGCAACAAGCAGTATTGACAAAAGACTTAACTCCGTTTCATTGACAATCAGCCAAGCATGGAGTTTTTCACGTGTACTGGTATTTAAAATATGTTTAGATGTATTTTACTTTAATGGCCATCAGCATAATTGCGAAGTGCAATATCCATTTTCTTATGAATTAAGTTACGATTGGAATATGTTAAGGAAGAATTAGATAGCACAATGGGTTTGTCTCCTAGTTAATTCAATAGGAGCTCAATTGATAATATGTATTCTCTGTAGAGCCAGTAATACCTCAATGATGTCACGTGACGGGTTTAAACCGACTCCACACTGATCTGATTTGTGACATTCGAGGTCATGTGACTTTTATTTTATGCAGTCTGGGGTCGGTCTTGTGTTGCTCTCGTCCGTGCGACTGAGATATTACATATATGTATGAGTTATGTAGTGTTTAGTATGTTTATCATATCTTTTTAAATGTATTAGGCCTACTCGTTTATTTATTTTTAAACAGATAAAGCAATACTAATTTCCGTTTAAAGCCATATACAGCTTAACTGCAAAAACAGGATATTGGTTTGAACATTTTTTTGTATCAATGCTTGAATGTTATCTAATTGACCTGTTCAAATTGGTTGCTATAACTACAGTATTGTTAAACCGAAGTTTTTTCAGCATGTATAGCATATTTATATCGGAAGAAGTTGGGTATGAGAGAGAGAGAGAGAGAGAGAGAGAAGGATATGAACAGTAGTAAATGATCGAGACGATGAGTGATAATTCGCAAGAAAGACAAAAGAAAAGAGCATGCAAGAGAAGAAAAAGAAAAAGTAACAGAAAGAATCAATCTGATTCTGAGAATGAATAGAGAAAGATAGAGAGATGAGGAAGAGATCATCTGCCAAAAACATGTGCTTCGATGTTACGGCGTATGGACACCTAACTGCGATGACATCTTGCTTTCCATACAATGTGAGGTAACACTTTTCGCTAAGAAACATGGAAAGAGATCAAACAGCGTATGGACAGCAACATGTGAGCAAAATGTAACCTAGGAAGGAACAATATTACCAAATTTTACGTCAGCTTACGCTTCATTTAAAGATTTCTTTTATCACCTCATCAACGATTAAACAAATCAAATCAGTCATTTTTATGCTCAATTATTTTTCCATTCTTGTGATTTTATTTAGGGTAGGCTTGCAGTAATAACAAGATGTCAATATCACATGAGACCAGTATAATCTAGATCTGCCACAAATATATCCAGTGTCCGTCAACAGTACTGTGTTTATACAAAAAAAAATCAACATGTTATTTTGATATATAGGCTACAATCACATTGGGTCACCGCATTTATACCCATGCACCAAACGTTGTCAGGAGGGATTTGTAAACGTGACACAACAATATTGAAGAAAAGAAATATAATGTCTGGATTGGTTCCCAGACCAACCCCTGTGTGTGGTTATCAGAATATCTGTATGATTGAATTCAATTTAATCTAATTTTACTAAACTGAATTGAATTGAAGCAATCATTTTTAAGAAAAAAGGAAAACTACTAATTCACATGAAATATGCACTAAGTGACATTACCCATTATAACAGGAATCCAGTAAACGTTAACAAAGATATCATAATATTTTTACATCTCTTACACTGTTAGAAAAAAATTAAACAAGTTGTTTAAAATTGTAAACAACCGCAAGTTAACCGGTTAATCGCTCAACTGTTGTTTAAAAATTAAACAACTTAAGGTTGTTTACGTTTTTGAACACTTAGTTGTTTAAAAATTAGAAAAACTTTTAAACAGCAGTTGTTTAGTAATAAAATTGCACAACTCGGTTGTTAAATTAAAGCAAGTTGTGTAAATGTTAAACAATAATGTTTAAATTACTAAGCAACTGTTGTTTATTCAATATTACTGCACAACTGGGTTGTTTAAAAGGAGTTGCTTAAATTTTAAACAGAACTGTTTAATGGTTATTATCTGGTTGTTTGAATTTGTGAAATGACCTACTGGAACCACCCCTGCAATAATCACAACGATTACACTGTAACATGTAGAGCTTGTTGCCAATATACTTCAACATTTGTTCATCATATTCATTTAACAGTGACAGACAACATTATTATTTGTCTCTATAACTTCACCTAAACCCCATCGGCGAAGCCGAGAAGAACCAAGTCGTCGCCTTGCCCTTGTTCCGCCATTTTCGTCTGCACTGCACTGCACCTAGCACTTGCACTGCACACTAGCACTGCATGCTTGCATGCGCTGCATGTACTATGTACGTACTTTGTGCATATCGCATGTGTGCGTGCAAATTGCAATTGCATATCGAGAAAATATCAACGACGCGAAATCATGATTGGTTAAATCTATCACGTGATTTTTCCCCCGGGACTTTTTTAACAACTCTGTTTAATTAAATCTTTTTGTTTTTTAATAGATAGTTGTTTAAGCCAATTGAGCACTGATTTTTCGATTTTGAACAACGTTGTTTACGTTTTTAAACAACATTCTTTTAAACAGTGATATTTTAAACACCGTTCTAACTGTGTAGGATGTTTAGACAAGAAATAGTACTTTCGACTGTTAAACAAATTCAATTTGATATATTAGGCAAGTTCAATGTAATATTCATGCCTAGAGTAAGATGATTAATTATTATAAAATGAAAACAAAATAATAATACCATTAACTTTACAGGATAACCCGTGAAAGCTAAAAAGATACAATATAATGACAATATAAGTCAAGGAATATAAGCACAGACATTTACAAAAATACTTTCGGAATAACAACATGACAGAAATTACATTAAGAAGAAGAAAATCAATATCTTACCAATTTTCAAGCTGTACATTATGAAATTATATCGCTGGCTTTCAGTAAATATCTATGAGAAACGATTACACAATGAAAGAAGTAGATACAAATTTAAGGTACAGTATTTACATACTATTTCGTAAGAGGGAAGTTATAATTATATTGGATAATGACAACGGTATTCAGGCAATTGCAATTCTATCGAGAGAATAGGCATATTCTCATTCGGTTAGTTATCACATAATAAACAATAAAATATGACACATTATAGGCCCATATAAGAGTAGAGCTTGAGCAGAGAGGTTTACACAACACCAATAATGGTAATGAGTCTGAGATGGATTACAGTGATACTTTGATGAAATGCAACTTCTTGTGACAAGCGAACGCGAGCATGTCTGGAGAGAGGGAAACCAAGTAACACCACATATCACCGAGTTTTATATTAAGTACATTGAACTCAACTCTCTCCTTCAGGTTCAGACCATCAAGGTCATAGAGCCTGATCACCACGATACTATTCTTACGATCAACACTCGCTACATACACCCTATCCTGCTCATCCACAGCAGCATACACGTATACACCGCTTGGAGCTTGAATAGACTTACCAGCATTCCCATCCCTGTCGTAGACCGTCACCACGTTTGGATTGGAGTGTATACATGAACTCGTGACGATCAAACCCGACCTGGTAACAGAACACTGCCTCGTAATGTTGTTTTTTGTTGGAACGGTGTGCTTTAGAGTGGACCCAGTCGGGTCATAGATATAGACTTGCTTCTCAGAGTTAGCGATGAGGATTTCATCTGATGGACTTCTGTTTAGTTTGAGAGTATAGATACTATCTTTCACGTGGATGATTGATTTCCTGGATCCATTGGGAGAATATAGGTGTGCTTCTTTTTTACTCGGCGACATGCATAATGACCTGTCTTGTTGAAACACAAAATCATAACACGTCATGTTACTTGGTATGTTTGCATACTGCTCCTGTTTACCAGCTGAATTAATGATATCTATACCATATGTACCACTATATCCGATAGCTACACTGGCATCAGAGTACGGGGTCATACCCTTCATCTGCCCTCGTAGATCTACACACTGAATGACTTGCAAATTGGGATCTGGTTCAGAGATGCTCCCGAGGTCAATACGAGTATGCTCTGCAGGCTTGAACCTCTTCTCCTGTGCTTTCTTTGTAATGGCTACCGCAGAAGTGTGATCAGTAGCCTCCTTCAGCATGGCATCCAGCTCCTCACAGAGCAAGGTATGAGCAGACAGACTGTCTGTCTCAAGTCGACCCAGTCTGTCATTAGATACCAGTGATATTGAACTACAAATACTCTTGATCCTTTGTCGATCCCTGGATTTCAAGACGCTGAGGTCGTCATCGAAACTCCGCTTTACTGCATTGATTTGCCCGATGAGATTTTGATGATTTTCTTCAAGCCGTTTTGCCTTGATGCTGTAGGCTTGACTGACATCGTCCAGTAGTTTCTGCACGGCAGTGTATACTTCATGGCGTTGTACTTCAACATTCTTAATGTTCTTCTCCAGTTCTGTCTTCTTAGCTGCACATCGCTGGACAAGGTCGTTCACCTAAACAAAACAAATGATAGAGAATTGAAAAGAAAATTTTCTAGCATGAAATGTATGCTAATTACATGGAGCTGATTTGAAAATGAAACACGGATTTTGCATGCGCCTGAATTTTCACAAAAGTAATACCACCCCCCCCCCCCCACAAGTGTATTCCTGTTGGTGTGCAATCCTGCATACATCTCATATGTTGATATGTAAACCTCTGAATTTGTTTCATAGATTTTTCAATATTTTTTGAAATATTTGTTTTTCAAACTTGCTAAACTCCAACCCCAAAACCTCCAGATCTCATTCCCCTTGTGACATCAACTGTCAGTCATCAATGAATTCATAACAAAATATAGGACTTATCTGCTGATTAAGATTAACTGTGATCAATGAGATTACCAAGCAAGTTGTTGGCATCAGGAGAGGGAAACGAGTGAAACATCTCCCAGAACATGTGAGAGATGCTTGTGAACTCAGAAGGAAGGCTAGGGTAATTAAACTGAACTCCCCTCATAATAATCATAATATTATGAAGTATCGGCGCATTTACAAAAAAGTTAAATATGAAGTCAAAAAGTGGAATAGGGAGACTCTCAAAAAAGAAGTGGAGGAAATGGAGGCAGCACAGGTACGAAATGACAGCCATGAGCTATTTAAGAAAGTAAGAAAACTAGCTGGTGAGAAGGAGAAGATACAGCCAGCAGCCAAGAACAAAGAGGGGGTTCTCAAGACTGCTCTAGGAGATGTTTTGGATTGTTGGAAAGAACATTTCAGCACCATCTTAATACAGAGTTCCCGAGAGACACCAACACACTTCGCAATATACCTGAACCTCCTCCTACTGAAAACCAGACTTCACCTTTTACCATAGAAGAGGTTAAAGCTGCGATCAAGGCTCTAAAGAACAACAAAGCAACTGGATTTGATAACATAGCAGCTGAAACACTGAAAGCTGGTGGTCCAGCAATGGCACAGATCTTGCTGAAGATCATCAACACTGCTTTCACGCAAGGCAAGACACCAGTTGAGTGGAGCAAAGGCCTTATTACCACTGTGTACAAAAAGGGGGATAAACTTGACCCAGCTAACTACCGAGCCATAACACTGCTATCAGTGCCGGCTAAAGTTTTCTGCAGGATGGTGCTCGATCCAAGAGACGATTGAAGAGCATTTATCGGAAGAGCAGTGTGGATTCCGGAGCTCCAGAGGAACCACTGATGCTATTTTCATTGTCAGGCAAGTGCTGGAGAAGGCCAAAGAGAGGCATATCCCCATCCATTGGAACTTTGTGGACTTCAAAACAGCATTCGATACTGTCTGGAGGCATGCTTTATGGAAGTGCCTTCTTTCAATAGGTGTTGAGAAGAACCTGATTGACCTCATTAAGTATATGTATGATCAGACCAAATGTGCTGTCATCGTAAATGGTAAAGTTACGGAATGGTTCAAAGTTATGACAGGCGTCAGGCAAGGCTGTCTTCTTTCCCCAAGTCTGTTCAACATCTTTCAAGAGTTCGTGATGGCAGATGTCAAAAACCTAGACAGTGGAGTTCAGATGGGTGGCATACGCATTAACAACATCCGCTATGCAGATGACACCACTCTACTCGAACTCATCTATGACAAACTCCAAATATCAACAAACAAGCTGGTGGAAGTCTGTGGTAAATGGGGAATGAAAATCAACACAGCTAAATGCAGAATCATGACAAACGATGATGAGGAGACTTCAATAGATGGCAACCCTATAGAGAAGGTAGAATACTTTGTCTTCCTTGGAAGTGTAGTCCCCTCGGTTACCAAAGATGTCAAGAGACGCACAAATCTAGCTTCCTGGGCATTTGGCAGACTGAGAAACAATATATGGACCAACCAAAATATTTCAAGAGCCCTGAAGGTCAGGATTTATAAAACCCTCATTCGTCCTATAGCCACCTACGGGTCAGAGACGTGGATGCTAAGGAAAACTGACCGGGATAAACTGGAGACCTTTGAGATGAGATGTCTGCGGACAATAGCAGGAGTCCATCTTCTAGATAAAATTAGAAGCGTAGACATCAACAAGTCATTGAAAATCTCCAAGACAATAAATGAGGAAAAATCCAACCGCCGCCCGAAAAGGTTTGGACATGTGGTACGTATGCCACAGGAACGCCTACCAATACAAGTCCACACCAATGACTTTACTATGCCACGGCCACCAGGACGTCCTCTCCTGAGGTGGAAAGACCAAATCCGCCAAGACTCTGGATTAAGCCTGGAGGCTGCCCAACACCAAGCCCAGGACAGAAATGAATGGAGGCAGACCACCCGTAGGAGCGCAAGGGGACACTCCGTCCTGTGCACTTAAGTCAAAGTCAAGAAAAATAGTTATTGTTAAGGGGGGCACTCATTTTGTAATAACATTTTGTTAATTTTGTTACATATATTTTGTAATTCCTTGCGAGGCCCCCCCCCCCCCCCCCCCACAATTGAATTATTGAACCAGTCCCCTCCGTCACCACCCTCCTCCTCGCTTCTTGCGCCAATGGTACCTTAAAGTTAAATGATTTTGTCGTTTTCATGACTGAGACACACTTGACTTGTCAAGGGAAGGGGGACCCATTTTTGCCCCAACCCGTCAGTTTGATAGATGGGAGAATCTTCTCGCTTAGTTGCAGTACCTACATTGTATACAGGGTTTATATATACAATAAAAACTGGATCAGTCAATAATTGAGGGAATTTAGCGACCGCGTGGAGAAATGTTTGATATTAGGATGCTCAAAAAATACTTTTCAGAGCAATTGAAAGCTTTTTTTATGCAGGGAATTTAATATAATTTTCCTTTATTTTTCCTTGCGAGGGGGATACCTTTCCTTATCTGAATTGTATGAGTAAACTTGTCTAGTTCGGCAAATGAACCAACTTACCTTAAGACGTAACTGCTGCTCGAAGTCAGCCTGATTCTTGATGTTGTGATGTTGATGACCGACGATCACGCACTTGAAACAGACATGGACCTTACAATCCTCACAAAACATATCTTTGTTCTCTAGCTTGTGGATGCAGCACTTCTCGGATAGATGGCTAATACTGACCTTCCCGTTGATGATATCCTGTATGGATACAATCTCATGACCTTCAAAGACTGATGTCAGCAGCGCATGGCTGCAGTCGCAATTAGTGCACATATAGAAATTACACGTTTTACAGAATGAAACAGCATCTGATTGTTGATGAAACTTGGAAGCAGTGCATCTTGGACGCATCTCAAGGACAGCGTTCATCCCTCCACACTCGGCGTGGTAATTGTCTACAAGTCCGTTGACAGTCACATTGGTGAGGAAATCATCGACACGGTTCGCAGACAACTTGGTGATCTTCCTGCAGAGAGGACAGATCATGTGATCGAGATCCTGGTGGGAAAGGTCATAATTCTTGAGACATTTCCGACAGAAGGTGTGTCCGCATGAAGTCAGGATGGTTGCTTCGTCGAAGATATCAAGACATAATGGACATGTCAGGTTCTCTAAAGAGCTTGGAGCTTTCTCTTTCTCAGTCTGCTCAGCCATAATTGGTACAAATAGCGGATTTCTGGCTTATTACAAACACGAGCTCATCCTACGCATAATTATATTCATTCTCCAATAAAACTTCAATTTGTGATCAGCTGCCGTGTACTAGAAGCCAACAGTCAGTTCCTGCAAGCACAAACTACATTGTTATTTGTATATGCAATGTAGTGACGTAATGTGTTGTAATAGATTGCGTCCTGACTGCTTACAGTTCTACATACATACCAAGTTCTCACGTTGATTACACATATGTCATTATGTGTCGAAAGAGGTGCGAATAACTTTGATCGAAAATACTGAGATTCTATACAAGTGTATACATCAATAGAAATGTGATTACAATGCTAAACTCATACAGTAGATCGTCTGTGAATATAATGCAGCTTGTGCATCCTATATAATTATGGCCTATTAATAGATGTGGGTTTTTCCATGGAGAGTGCGTGCGCAGCGTTATAGCACCTTTGAGCTTCATAGCGGCATTTAACATTTGTCTCTATAGAGGGCGACTCATAGTTTTTCAGTTATGGATACATTGCGTTTGAGATCTTTAGTTGGAGTTCTTTAGTAGAATCCGAAGTACTAGTAATAAGAGCAAGACATTTATTTGCCTCTATAACTATGTTTGGAAGGGTAAAAGACGATAACCACACTTATATTTCACCCCTTCCTTCTCCACTACTCTTCCTTTATCTCCTTCCATTTCTCTCATTCTCTTCCCTTTTTTCCGTCAAAAATTGATTTAAAAAAAACTATTGCGTTTTTAATGCTACAAGATATCTTACCTGCCTGGCCACACTTATTATAATGCAAAATTCGCCTGAAAAAATATTTAACCACTTCCTCTCTTATAAAATATATCATGCTTTAGAACTATTAACATACAAATGTTGTTCATGTCTGTCTCAAGAGCTGATGATCTGAAAGATGATAGCAAATAGAATATGTAGGCCATATTGCATGGAAATATGATTCATTTGGGATAATAACGTGCTGACGTAACTGTAAGAGTTCTGTTTGTGCTACTGCATTTCGGGGAAAACTGTCGAAGTTGTTTCTTGCTATTGTTAAAATGAATGGGTTGTTTTAGACTAGCAAAATAGCAAACATAAGTCTGAAACATTGCTAGAATAATATATCTGTGTGCAGTGATTTTCACTGGTTGTGATTTTCAGCAAGATTGATATCAGTGTGTCAGTATCATTTAAATGATTTCTAAATGTCATAAATAAGCCTACACAATTTGGCCCAAACAATTACTCCTATATTATATACTACATAGTCAACATTTTCCGATAACTTAGTTTCAATCGCTTCCGGACAGTTTCTCTCGTACATGTCATGCTGGCAAATGTAATTTACCAGCACTCATCTTTATCTGTAGTGGTATCAAAAGTTCAGTCGCTCTGTTTAGATAATCTCAGGTATTCAACAAGATGACTGTTATCTTCTGTAATTCCTTTAGATTAGTGACAATCAACATACGTGTTCATGAATGTATATTTAATTTGCACAAGATGCTGACGAGAGTAGAATGCATCATGTATTTATATGAGTGTAGGTGTATTTTATACATTTGCATTGGTTTTTCGTGTATTTTATATTAATGGCCATCAGCCTAATTGCGAAATGCAATATCCATTTATTTATGAATTAAAGTTACAATAATTGGAACATGTTAAGGGAAAATTAAATAGCACAACAGGTTCGTTGCTAGTTAATTTAATATGAGCTCAATTGCTCATTTGTATTCTCTGTAGAGCCAGAAATACATAAGTGATGTCACGAGACGGACTCAAACCGACTCCACACCGATCTGTTTTTGACATTCGGGGTAAAGTGACTTTTATTTTGTGCAGTCTGGGGTCGGTCTTGTGTTGCTCTCGTCCGTGCGACTGAGATATTACATATTTATGAGTTATTTTGTGTTTAGTATGTTTATCATATCTTTTTAAATGTATTAGGCCTACTCGTTTATTTATTTTTAAACAGATAAAGCAATACTAATTTTCATTTAAAGCCATATACAGGTTAACTGCAAAAACAGGATATTAGTATGAACATTTGTTTTTATCGATGCTTGAATGTTACTTAATTGACCTGTCTATATTGGTAAAACGTAGTTTTTTCTTCATGTGTAGCATATTTATATCGGAAGTAGGTGGGTATGAGGGAGAGGGAGAGAGAGAGAGAGAGAGGGAGAGAGGGAGAGAGAGAGAGAAGAGGAAAGGAATTACAGTAGTCAATGATCGAGACGATGAGTGATAATTCGCAAGAAAGACAAAAGAAAAGAGCATGCAAGAGAAGAAAAATGGAAAAGTAACAGACAGAATCAATCTAATTCTGAGAATGAATAGAGAGGAGGAGGAGATCATCTGAAAAACATGTGCTTCGATGTTACGGCGTATGGACACCTAACTGCGATGATATCTTGCTGTCCATACAGTGCGAGATAGCATGACATGCTAAGAAACATGGAAAGAGATCAAACAGCGTATGGACAGCAACATGTGAGCCAAATGTAACCTAGGAAGGAACAATATTACCAAATTCTACGTCAGCTTGCGCTTCATTTATTAAAAGATTTCTTTTATCACCTCATTAACGATTAAACAAATCAAATCAGTCATTTTTATGCTCAATTTTTTTTCCATTCTTGTGATTTTATTTTGGGTAGGCTTGCAGTAATAACAAGATGTCAATATCACATGAGACAAGTATAATCTCGATCTGCCACAAATATATCCAGTGTCCGTCAACAGTACTGTGTTTATACACACAAAAAAATCAAAATGTTATTTTGATAAAAAATTATATAGGCTACATTTTACAGCGTATACATACTTTCTATAACTACTTTCGAAGTTAAGGAAAAAAAAGGACAATAGAGGAAAATACACACACACAAAAACAAACTTCGATGTGTAAAAGGGTAATCTAACCCTTGTTATACGTTCATTTGTATAAAAGTGTATCTCAAATTGGCGGATTGGTCATGGTGATGCAGTCCCGTTTGTCGTGCACACAAATATAATTATATTTCCTTTTTTCGCCTAAGCGCCTTCTCCCTTTTGAAATTTTAGTACTTTTGTGTGTTGGAAGAAATTGGGCAAGTTGTCCGCCACTACATCACAGAGACATTACCGATTCAGCCAATTTAAACAGCCTATATTTATAGTGGTTACAACTCTAAACATTTCATAAATTTCTCAATTTTTTCCTATTTCATTCAAACTTTCACCAGTCTACTTTTCGGATTTTTCTGCTTTTCTCTAGTCGGTAGTTTAATTTCCAGGTTGGATTCCCCTTTAAAGGTACTTCACACAACTGTGTATGAAACAGAAAAGGGCCAGTGGTCTGTCCCGAAATAGTCACCCCATTTTCCCATAAGAATTGACCGAACAAAGTTACTTAGACCATACGAGGAACAAAATCAAGCTTAACATTGTCCCCGGGTTTGGTCAATCACATTGGGTCACCGCATACCCATGCACCAAACGTTGTTAGGAGGGAGTTGAAGGTACATTATCATGACACAAAAACTGAAAAGAAAACAATGAAGGTCTGGATTGGTTTTTAGACCAACCATCGTGTGTGGTTATCAGAATATCCCGTATGATTGAATTCATTTTAATCTAATTTTATTAAACTGAATTGAATTAAAGCGATCATTTTTAATAAAAAAGGAATACTGCTGAATTCACATGAAATATGCAAATATGACATTACCAATTATAACAAAAATGCAGTAAATGTTTACAAAGATATCATAATATGTTTACATTTCTTAGGATATTTAGACAAGAAATAGAACTTTCGACTGTTAAACAAAAGATTATAATGACATTATAATTCAAGGAATATAAGCACAGACATTTACAAAAATACTTTCGGAATAGCAACATGAGAGAAATAACATTATGAAGAAGAAAATCAATATCTTACCAATTTTCAAGCTGTACATTATGAAATTATATCGCTGGCTTTCGGTTAATATCTAGCAGAAACGATTACACAATGCAAGAAGTAGTGTACACTCTTAAAATGTTGGGTAAATTTAGTTGGGTAATTGTTGGTTGGTTAAAAAAATTCGTTATTCTGGGCTATTATTACCCATTTAAGCATTTAAGTGTTTTAACCAATATTGGGCAATTATTTTTACTTAATTATTGGGCGGATATTTACCAACAGTATTGGTAAATGAGGGTTGGGAACCAGTTGCCCCGTAGTTGTGTAATTTTGCCACATTTCCTTTGCGAGTTGGGTAAATTTTGTTGGGCAACTGATGGTTGGGTAGAAATTCGCCTAGAAATTTACCAACATTATTTTGCAAATTAGGATTGAGTAATTTTTGCCTGTAGTTGTGTAATTTTGGCACATTCCCACAGCGAGTTGGGTAAATTTCGTTGGGCAACTGATGGTTGGTCGAGAAATCGTTTCCAAAGTTGGGTAATTTTTATCCCAATCTATTTCAGGGCATTATATTTACCCAATTATTATACATTTAGCAACAACATCGTTCCAAGGAGTTGAGAGCAATTTACCAAGTAGTTGGGTAATTGTTAGATGCTGAGGAATATTACTCATCACCACTTACCCAATTTGACTTTGCTCAAATTTTGTTTGCTCATATTTGGGTAATAATTGACCACCGCCTCTTACCCAATTTTACTTTGCTCAAATTTTTGTTTGCTCATATATTGGGTAATAAATGACCACCGCCTCTTACCCAATTTTACTTTGCTCAAATTTTTGTTTGCTCATATATTGGGTAATAATTGACCACCGCCTCTTACCCAATTTTACTTTGCCCAAATTTTTGTTTGCTCATATTTATGCTGAGTAATAATTACCCATCACCACTTACCCAATTTTACTTTGCTCAAATTTTTGTTTGCTCATATATTGGGTAATAAATGACCACCGCCTCTTACCCAATTTTACTTTGCCCAAATTTTTGTTTGCTCTTATGCTGAGTAATAATTACCCATCACCACTTACCCAATTTTACTTTGCTCAAATTTTTGTTTGCTCATATATTGGGTAATAAATGACCACCGCCTCTTACCCAATTTTACTTTGCCCAAATTTTTGTTTGCTCATATGCTGAGTAATAATTACCCATCACCACTTACCCAATTTTACTTTGCTCAAATTGTGTTTGCGCATAATTGGGTAATAATTGACCACCGCCTCTTACCCAATTTTACTTTGCTCAAATTTGTGTTTGCTCATATGCTGAGTAATAATTACCCATCACCACTTACCCGATTTTACTTTGCTCAAATTTTTGTTTGCTCATAATTGGGTAATAATTGACCACCGCCCCTTACCCAATTTATTTTGCCCATATTTGTGTTTGCTCATATGCTGAGTAATAATTACCCATCACCACTTACCCAATTTCACTTTGCGCCTTTTTTTTGTTTGCTTATATAGGGTAGTAATTGACCACCGCCTTTTACCAAATATATTTAGCTCAATTTTCTTTAGCTCACAATATGCTGTGTAAATATTGCTATGAAAAATTGAAATTATCTCTCCTGTAATTGTAACCATTTACTTCTATTTTAAAATTATAATAACAGAGTGTTGAAGCGACGATGAATTTGTGCGAGTTTGATGCTGAAAGAGTCCAAGATTTATCTTTTGTGAAAACTGAGCCATCTTAACCATGTAGGCCTATAATCTACGTAAGTAATGATCATGGAACGTACAGGCACGCTATCATCGTCAATTACGCGCATGCGTAAATGGCAGTGGAAACCTTCGATGGGGACTAGACTTTACGTTTAACCAGACTTGGGTAAAGTTTGCCTGGTATTGGTCTTGGGGTAGCGCGCACATGGCCTGGTCGCTCGCGATCAGCATGCCATGCGCAGTACTATTTCTATTTACTCGGTATAGCCTAGCCGGCGCGGCCGGGAGCTCGAGCTATATGATACACCAACGTAACTAGCAGCCTGTACGTACGTACGTACGTACGTATATACGCATCATATCGGAGTCTTGCATGCTAGAGCCTGAGGGTCTAAAAATGGAGCTCGACAACTGCTGCGGAGATAGTTCAAGTGAAGATGGGTTCATAGACCCTCTCACCAAAATCGTTCAAAGGTGGGGATGTCCGTCAGTGTTAAAGATACTAGAAGGTACGTTCACATCTTATTGAGATTAGAAGTTTAGAACATGATCAACAGGTACTTGCTGTAGACTTGTTCCCATATCCATAACACATGGGCAACATGTAGACTAGTTCTATATGCCTCAGCAATGGTTAATGAATACGCTTCAATTCAATTGGTCTATTAAACTTTGCCTCAAATTTGCTCTTTTAATGCATTTTTTACTAATCCAAACTAATATTTGATTGATATAGATATCAAATTCAAATTGTACTGTTTCCATGAATTTTAGATCACAAATGAATATTTAAAAATATTTTGTTCAAGATTTTACAAAACCCAAAGGCCAAAACCCGGATTTCTGTGCTGTTTCCTGCTACAATACATACATAACACAATACCCTCCATTTTCTATGGATCATGGGTTGTATGGGGTCCAATCACAGAACTCTTAAATACGTATTTAAGAGTTCTGTGGGTCCAATACATTGGACCACATACTTGTAGGTGTGTACCCAGATAGTATTACAGTACGTGGGACTGGTGTAATTTTGAACAATTATCTCTGTTATCTGAAATTGGTATTACTATAGGTCTACTAGATCTAGTCTAGGTCTAGATCTAGATCTAGGCCTACTTATATTTAATAATCAACACTGTACTGAATGATTCATCAGAAAATTGAAGTTGTCAAATAATGTACAATTTTATGAACATTATTTTGTGGAAGATCATCTTTCATTTTCCTGTAGATCTAGAAGTCTAGATTTCAAAAAGTGAGACAATTTGTCTTGCCCATTGCCATGTTAAGGATTTTGCCCTTTCATTTTCTACAGGACTTTGAAATCCAAACACTCTAAAAAAATGTTGGGCAAGTGCCCAATTTTTACCCAACATGAGGGCACTTATGTGTCCGACTAACTATTGGGTAAATTAAAGATTTTGCATGATTTACCCAGTGTTGGATGAAAAGAAATTACCCAACTTTTAACCAACAAAATTTACCCCAATAGGAAATTCACCCAATTCTCACCATAATGTGTAGTATATTCGACACTAGTTGGGCAAATTATTTCATCAGTAACTACATGGTTGGTAGAAAATAACCCAATTATTGGACAAAAATGACCAACTTTAATTTGCCCAAAAATATTACCCAATTATTTCATCGGTAACTACATGGTTGGTAGAAAATAACCCAATTGTTGGACAAAATTTGCCCAACATCAGTTTTACCAAGTAACACCTACCCAACTTATTTCTGACCTTTTATTAGGTAACTTCATACAGTAAATGGTTGGGAGAAATTATTTGACAAAAACGCGCCAAACTTTGATTTGCCCAGTAACATCTGCCTAACTTTGTTTTACAGAGCATAGACTCTACATCCTCTTGGTTTTAAATGGGGCTATTAATTATGTGCTATTGCGATATTCCTTGTCACAACTAAAAGGCAGTTGACCCACATTTTAGCCCATATTAATAGCCTAATTCAAAACCAAGAGGCTGTGGTGGTTTTCGAAATTGCAGTGACCTCGCCGTAGTACACGAATGGGCACAATTTTTAACATGGGTACATTTTTTCTCATTTAAAAAAAATCTTTTTCTGAAAATAATTTTTAAATATGGAAAAATTACAGATGCTTAAGCCACCAAATTATGCCCACAAAATTGTACACTATTTTACTACATGTCCAGATTTCAATGAAATCATTAGAACCGATGGACGGATTACCATCCAAACTTGGGACATGTACATGTATCTTGCAAGTTGCAAAGCCAACGAACTGATTCGATTTTGGGATGGAGGTGCACATGGAGGAAGGACATTCGTTAGTACAGGATTAACTGTCCTATTTTGCTTCATATCAGTGAAATGTTCCAGCACATGCATTTTTTTTAATGTTTCACACCACTGAACAATAAGCTGTACAAAAGAATTATTAAACACCACAAATTATCTTTTCTAGGATAAACAATTGTCAGTTGCCTCTATTCAAGGTAACACACTATAATTTATATATGGTTGTATGGTACTGTAAGTGGCCTGTGAAAGGCTTGAGTGCTAGACTTTTTGAGAAACCCTGGTCAGATAAAGCTAGGTTATTTGTCATACTAAAGCTGAGAAACATGGCTACTAATGCAGACAATATCATGGCAGCCGCAAAAGGTTGAAAAAAAAAAATTACCGGTATGGCAGTTTAAAGTTGAAGTAATAGGCATGACAGTGCACATGGAGAAGACATATGATTATCAATGAATTAGTAATGTTAATTAACCAATCAGCATACATTGACCTCTATGCTAACTCTCAAATCATTCTGATTCATTTGGTAAGTTGAATGACTTTCTTTGAAATCAAATTCATTGATGATGCAACTAATCTTTATACTTTAAATAGGCCCCCTACATTGTTAAAAATTAGGCACAATTTGACTAAACTAAGGTGATTACTAGTATGACTTTAGAAAAGGTTTCCATTCTTAATTTGATTGTGTGGATGTTAGTAACATCACCTGAAAATAAATAGCAATTAGTTGATACAATTCGCTAGTATGATCTAAAAGTAAGTTTTCTATACGAAGACCAAATTTTCGAGAAAATCGCATTTGAAAATTCAGATTTTCATAGACCCTTGTGGAATAAGAAAACATTGATTATGCGATTTATTCAAAATGGAAGATATTTTAGCTGGAACATGAGCAAATGTTTACAGCTTATCATTATCTAAAACATATACTTTTGTTTAATTTGCGCAACCATACGTGTGTTTGTGGTATTATATGAAAACAATCAGTTTATGCTGCACTAAGCCTTATTTATCAATCTCTCCCTCTTCTTCTCCAGATAATGAAGTTGATGTGGAAACCCTTCCCCTTCTAAGTGAAAGTATAATCACATCCTTCATACCCAAGATTGGACCTCGATTGAAGTTTCTCGCTGGGTGGCGTGCAGAGGTAGGCCCTAGATGTGGCACAATATCTCACTATGGATAGTTACAGATGCTTTCAGTGTCTTGATTTAATTAGGGGGGATATTTCTTGCCTATTCCATCATTTAAAATACACACATACAACAACCAGGGGAAAAAATGTAAGTATAACATGCATGCAAGGGGCATGTAGACTAACATTTCGTACATTATCGGGATATAGAAAACATCTCATTTCAAAGCACGCTGCACGGATAAAGACGTCAAGCACAACTACAAAAGCAGTTCCAGATCACCAAAGTGAAACCTGTTATGAAGGATCTGTTCTAGGAAAGAATAACAACACTGAAGGGAATTTGGAACAACTGCACCAGGAAAAGGCATTGTTTGTTGGAGAAAGCAGTGAGCAGGAAGATGTCTCTTTTGAAACGCAAACAGAGAGACTACCTGATATTGCAGCAAAGTTTGTAGCAGAACTCAGGGCAAGGACTAATGTGCCTGCTTCACACACCAACAAGGTCATTCAAACCGCACAAGATTTGGTTATTTCTGTGTTACAAACTGTGCAACAGGATGTGATGGATATCTTAAGTGAGCCACAATATGCAGCTAACAGTGAGCTGAGATCTGATATACAAGATGTATTCGAGAATTCAAAGAATCCATTTTCAGAGCTCATGTCAGATACTCAACAGAAAAAATATTTCTCTGAGAAAGGTGATTTCATTCAGCCTTGTGAGGTGTTGTTGGGAACTTGCTTAAAACCAAAAATTGATCAAAAGACAGGTGATCCACTGCAAAGCACACAAAAAGAAACCTTTCAATATATACCACTAGCTGACACTATTAAACAATACTTAGAGCGACCAGGAGTAATGAACGCCATACTGTCTCAAAAAGGATCAAAAGATAATGATGTTTTGTATTCATTCAAAGATGGTCACTATTATAAAAGGCAGGAAGCTACTGCTAGACAAGACTGTGAATTCTTAGTGCCTCTGTTGTTGTACAATGATGAGTTTGAGACAGCCAATCCGCTTGGGTCAAAACGCGGCAAACACAAGGTAAGTGCCTTTTATACAAGTGTGTTATCCTTCCCAGGAAATACCAGGCTAGGCTGGAAAATATCATGCTCACAGCTATGATCACGTCTCCGCTTTTGAGTAAATATGGCATCTCAGAAGTTTTGAAGGTAATCAAGGATGATCTGCAGCAGATGTGGACTGATGGACTCACTATCAAGTGCAAAGAGTTGAGGGTAGGGTCAAACCCTACTTATTCCAAGTTGTAGGGGACAATCTTGGCATTCATGCCATGCTGGGATGTACAACCTGTTTCCGTGCCAACTATTACTGTAGATTCTGTAGAGGCCATCGCTCGTTGCTTCAGAAACAGCCAAAAGAGGATGCCCAATATCTCCGTGATGAAATAAACTATGATACTGATCTTCAAAAGCCCTTGTCAGAATCTGGCTTGAAGCATGCAACAGTTTTGAATGAATTGCCTTACTACCATTCCACCCAAAACTTATGTCCAGATGTAATTTTACAGAGGGAGTCTTGCCCCTGGAAATGCACCTTGTTTTGAGTAAACTTGTTCAGAAGGGTTTCATAACACTGGATGAGGTGAACAGTAGAATATCCTCATTCATTTTGGCTTTGTGGACCGCAAAAACAGACCAAGCCCAATCAGGCAGGCATCACTGAAGAATCCATATTCTGCCAGTGGACAGACATCAGCACAGATGACGTGCCTTGCATACAACATCCCTCTCATGTTAGGAGACAAGATTGATGAGATGTGTGATGAGTGGGAACTCTTACTGTCAATCATTGACATCTTCAAAATCATTATGAGTCCCAGTATCAGTAAGTCTGCCATCTATGTCCTGAAGGCAATGATTGATGATCACCACAGGCTCTTCATGCAGCTCTTCCCTGAAGCTAGTCTAACTCCGAAGCAGCACTTTCTTGTGCATTACCCACGTGCACTGAAACACCTTGGGCCACTGACCCAGTATTCAGCATTGCGTTTTGAAGCAATGCACAGACCTTTCAAGCAGATTGCCAGTGTATCTTGCAACTACCAAAACATTGTCAAAACATTGGCTAACAGATACCAAATGGCACGGTGCTACAGGTCAGTATCAAATCAGTCACTGGATAGCCAAGATATCAATGTGTCACAGCAAGCTGCAGCAATGCTTGGTGATCTACTTGATGATGAGGCACTTTGCAAAAAAATTAACTGTGGAAGGGGAACCGAAGTTACAGTTGCTGGGAAAGTGGACATTCATGGATATGAGTTCCGGGCAGGTGTTGATGTACTTCTATATTGGACTGATGATAATGGACCCACGTTTGGACGTGTTCAGCATATTGTAGTGGTGCAAGAAAAGTTGTATCTGCTCCTTCGGCTGTATCAGACCTTGTACTTCAACAGACATGTTGAAGCATTTGCAGTACAGGTGGGCAGAGAGGAAGCACAAGCTGCTGTTGAATGGTGTGACCTGTTTGATCACAGGCCAGTCAATGCTGTCCAGTCCTATAGTGGAAGAGGGCGCTGCTTGTATATTGTGGTGCACCATTCATTCATCTAGGAACAAGAAGGTACGTGTAGGCAACCCGTTGCAAGCAAGTGATATATTTTTACAACTAGACATTACAGGTGCACTTGCAAATTTTGTCTTAGAGAACAGAACCAAAACAAAGCAAAAGAAAGAAACTGTTATTCTAATTACAATTATGAATCAGTTCTTAGTGTATCATTCTACACATTTTGATTGAAAAATAGCTAAGAAGCTAACCTTGATCGATCTGTACTGACTTGCTAACAAATTTTTTTTTTTTTTTTTTAACTCGTTATTAACTTCATTGTTTCTGTATCTGAAAATGTGTCTGTTATATTTGCATTCATTCATATTATGTTGTAATTTCTTAAATGTACCATGACTCATGCCAAGTTTTTCTAGCATATGTACTTCATTGAGGCCCCGGAAATGTGCTATTTTTTACCAATGCATGTTCCTGCCTAAAGTGAAAGTTCCTAACTGGATATTATTATATTATAGATGTACTGAAGAAGCTTCGGCTCATGAGTGACCACTTTTCAATT
Source organism: Strongylocentrotus droebachiensis (assembly GCA_035222895.1). Classification (NCBI taxonomy): domain Eukaryota; kingdom Metazoa; phylum Echinodermata; class Echinoidea; order Camarodonta; family Strongylocentrotidae; genus Strongylocentrotus; species Strongylocentrotus droebachiensis. The sequence continues at coordinate 48,258 of JAVYIG010013127.1, forward strand.
ATGGGTTTGCTTTAAATAGGACAAGGGTACAGAAACAGTGAGAATGATTTTCCCCTTCAAGGAATAAACTTGATACTAAAGTCTAACCTGGGGCTGTTTGTGTCATTAATAATGTAAAGAATAATCAGTCATTTACATGTACATTGAAAGTTCAATTATTTTTCATTTATTTATTGTAGTATCATGCTGCAAATCAACAAAGCATGGAACAAGCATCAACGTCGACAAGAAGCCCATCAGTGTTCTCCTTAGATGACTGCTCAGATCTCTCTTGTGTAACAGGAAGTGAGTGGAGTCCCAGACAAAGCCCTTCCCAGCCCAGTTTGGATACGCCACTTTACGACTCCCCAGAATCCAAGAGTCCTGATCAACATCCTCCCCTGAAACGGGTCAAGAAAGTGCATTTCGTAAGTTTATGTATATAGTGGGCTGATACAATTGAAGAGTGGGCATGTCGAGTCACCATCATTCATCAGTTTTTATGCCTCCAACACATAAGGGTGCCGGAGGCATTATGTCTTGGAGTTATCTGTCTGTCAGTATTTCTGACAAGCAGCAGGGCTCAAAGGTGAAATGTCAGTTCAAAGGTTATTCAAGTTTTTACTAAAAATACCATTTTATTTCTACATCTGCAGAATGGCTAGTGATATGATTTGGTAGGTACATTTTGGTATGAATGAATAAAGGAATGTTATGGAAAATGTTTGGTTGGGGTTATGGGTTTTAAGCTAGTCTAAGGTCAGTTTCAAGGTTTCATTGAAATTTTTTATCAGAACAAAGTTTGCAAGGAATGCCC
>JAVYIG010013128.1:0-49048 GCA_035222895.1 Strongylocentrotus droebachiensis
AAGGCTATGAATCCCTGAAGAGGGGTCACCCCCTCCCCTCCCAGCCAGACCCCCTTCACACTATTACGAGAACACACCTCGCAGGATGTCTGTTCCAGCTCTTCCAAGCTCACTCAAGCCTGATAGTCAGCACGAAAAGGGCCCTAAACTGGTAGATATTAGGTCAGTATATTACTCTATAAATCTAGATTTTACATTAATTTATATGTATTTATTTCCCTCTTTACAATTATCTCTTCATTTATTCCGTTCATTTTGTCGAGATCATTCATTTTTTTGAAAATATGTAATTCTATATTGTATACTCGGGCCAACCCAATACCAGCTCTGGAGGGGTTCTAGAAATATAAGGAAGGGGGCCCTTTGGGGTGCTTGGGGGTTCTAGTATTAACATGTATATTTAAACAATTTCCAGAAGCGCTACTCCACTGCTTCTTCGCTTAATAAGATTATACAAATTTTTCCGGTCGTTTTATGAACATACTGTTTTCGCCTTAATTATGTCGCATCATATTTTACTTAACATCCTGAATTGCTAGCCATGTATTTGTGACTATTATTTCATTATCATTAGCAGTATCTAGTGTTATTTGTTCATGTTAATTTTCTTCTCTTATTGCTTGTGTACCTATGATGCTTATGGTTGTACACGTAGTATATTTACCCTGTAAAAAAGTTCGCAAAACAGCCACAATTAATTACTTTATTAATAGACCATTCCAGTATCAATTGCATTATCAACTAATGTTCTTTTATTATAAAAATTGGAATATTTCGTAAGATGTGACACAACATTGAATATCAAACCTATAATTAATGATTTGAAGCTATATAAATTTCGATCAGTTGACGTATGTTTGAGATATATCTCATAACACATGTTGGCGTTATTGGACAATCACAGCGAATTCTCTTTTTGAAATATATCTTTGCGAATATGGGCCTTAATCACGTCCAATTATCTAGATTTCGTCTGTCTGAGTTATATCCGATTTGCTTTATGTTTATGTTAATTGTTTTCCGGAGAGCTTTCAAAGGCACATCAAACCGTTAAAGATTTCAGCTTGATGTGACAGTGACTAAACAAAGCTAACTTGACCTTTCTCTTTACAAAAAAATAGCTACTTGATGTGGGAGCAGTCAAAAAATGCGGATGGCATCGTGGTTGAATTCTCTAAAGCTGAGTTACTGGATTCACTAGTCTTAGTCACCATCAATAACGAAGTTTGGTATGTTTTTAATATTGAAACATTTTGGTTGAATTTGCTTTTTGTATTGTCTATTTGCTATCTCAAATATCTGACGCAAAAAATATCCTAAGGTTAGGATAGTTAAGAATGTGTTGTAATCACATGGTTGGTACCCTATATTACCTTTTTAGTTTTGTCCTTACTGTTGTAACTCTCGCATTTGTATTGCTAATAAATGTCACTTATTATTTGTAAATTATAATTTTCTGGTATTTCATATTAAACGTTTGCTCTTTTTTTCTTTTATTATTGTTGTGTTTCATGTATTTTGTATGTTGCAGCAGGGCGTCATTGTAAGGCAGTTTTTAACTGAATGACCTTACCTGTTTTGTAAAGAGGAATAAATAAATAAAATAAATAAACAAATAAGTTTAAAATAATTCAAGTGTTTAATTAACCATTTAGGCTGCTTAAAATGGCGTCCACATTTTGTCAGTATCCTGTTGTCCTTATCATTTGATAATTTTTGAATAAGAACTGTTTTCTTACATCGGACTCTTATTTCTTCTTTTTCTCACACGTTGTACTAACCGTCAACATGTCATATTGTTAGGAAGACAATTATTACTTTGTTAGCTTTCCGTAGCGTGAAATTAGATTGTTACATTTAGGATCAAATAAAGAAAAACAAATTGAGAAAATTTCGTCATGATTTCCTGATAGCAACTGGACCCATTGTATTGCAAGTTTTTGAAATGAACATGAATGCATATTTAGGACAGGGAAGTAGTTTGATTTTATTCGTAGCATGACAAAGTGTTTGATTTGAAATGATTGATGTATTGGTACATTAAAATAATTTCATCCACAATTTGATCTTTCTGTCTATTGGAATTCAAGGATCATTGCCTCCGAAGCCGTTAAAAGAAATTACAGTAACCATGATAATAGACAATGCAACGAATTATCAGAAAACTGTCAGATTGAACCTGAATAACAAATAAATTGAAAACAATTAAGGCATACCGATGTTAAATACTTTTGACAGAAGTAAAAAAGTACTTTCAGATTCAGATTCAGATTCAAATGTTATTGTCTACTTTAAGAAACACAGAAATTTGCCCTCCACTAGCAGGACATAACAATGACACATTCCTTCAAATGTGTGATTTTTGTTGTCAAAAGACCATGGGACAAAATAATATTCATGTTGGACATGTTGGTGAATAACAATAGAAGGGATACTGAACTGCTATCATTATATAATATAGCTATATCATTTAAGGCCATTAGAGTCTACTCATTCCATGCTCTCTTTCAACTACAGCATGCTTAAGGAATATCAATCTGGACTATGTAGGGACAGTAAGGGCAGTAAGGAATTAAAGTTATCCTCAATCCGCTGAGGTATCCATCCCCCTCAACATGTGTAGCTTTAAGCTGTAAATCTATTACTATTGATAATGTTGTTATTAAACGCAGAGGGTTATAAGAGTTGTATTCTTTCCCCAATTTATCACTGAGCAATAATGAAAAACCATTATCCTATCTAAAATTAAAAATTAACCTATTCCTAATTCCTCTGCTTTTCAGGGTTGCTGGCTGGAAGAAAGACTTGAACAGTCAGTTGTACGGTAAGCTACATGTGGGTGATAAACTGCGTCAAATTAATACCCAAGTAGTGACATCAGCAGAACTTGCCATGGAATTCATCCGAACAACAGCTATCGATAAGGTAATAATTCTAGTTTGAAAATGATATATCCTATATATACTCAGATTATAGCTGAATATCATCCAATACTCTAAAATCCTTCTTTTTTTCTCATTTAATTTTATATTTCTTTAAAGCTAAAATATTATACCCAGGTGCAATTATAGACGAGTAATTGGGTGGGGGGGGGGGGCTTGGGACGGCTGGAAGAGATTTGGGGAGCTTGCTGGTTCTTGCATAAATTTTTTTCATGTAACCTCGCTTAAATTCATTTAAAATTGTGCAACTTTTTTATTTTGAGGGGGGGGAGGCTTGACCATATTATAGTTTCCACTTTTCTTTTAGGGCTGTTCCTGATTAAGCTTTCCGGAATGATAAATGGACTCTAAGGGATTCAAAATTTAAATAGAATGATTTATCACACGTCACATTACAGCCAGGATCAATCTCAGTGTTTAATGTAGTTGTAAAGGTAGAATAATATTGGAATTACAATAAAATGTGTCATTTGTTTTCTCTATCCTACAGATAGAAATCACACTGTATCGGTTACCACATGCAAACATACTGAACCTTAACAGATCGAATACCAGTAAACAGTGGGGTATACATCTCAAGTCTCACATCGAGGTAGGCACAACGTAACTTTTTTCTACCCAGGGTGACCAAATCGTCATAAATAAATAAATGTGAATGAAGCCTTTGTAAAAACCAATCTATTGAATAAAAAATTATGATCGTTTGAAGAATATGCTATAATAAAATGAATCGTGTTCATTTTCGTGACAAAAAAAACTTTGAGTTTGTAAAATAAAACAATGTCAATTAGACATTCAACGAGTAATAGTGGCTAATTTTGGTAAAATAAAAGTGTTAAGGTGTACAAACACGATATCGAAAGATATGTAGGTTCATGAGGAGAAACACAAGTTGTTTATACCAGCTTCTGAATTCAGGGGGCTATAATTTTAAGATACTAACGTCAAACTGTGATTCAATGTATGATGTTTGCTCTTTCCTTGTTTAAACTATAACAGCTGTACAGTGAATATGACATTTGTTTAATTCATTCGTGGTCTCTGGCAGATTAAATCGCTGACGGATGGTCCTGCTGTAACAGAGGGACTTACACCAAAAGCTAAGGCTTCCTTCTCAGGAAAACCTTGTGACTGGGTCATCACCGAGATCAGTCACCAACGCGTTCCTCTCGTTAAGAGTGGAAAAAATCAGGTAAATAAAATAATTTTGTAAAGTACCGTTTATTAAACTTTTGAGGAACTAAACTTGCATGAGTACCAAAGGGAATAAATATAGCATTAGAGTAGGACCTTCATTCTTTAGATATGGGTTTTCCCTACCTTTTTCTTGTATTTTTTTTTATTTGTTTGGCTTCCTAATCGAACCGTTCTAACGATTTTCAAAATGTTTAGTTCAATCAACTGTGATTTATTTGAAGTTAAATTACTTTGCCTTTTATGCTTTAATACTAAACCTATCGTTCCGCCTCGATCGAAGGTTTTCATATTATTTAATAACTTTCAATTCAATTCAATTCAATTCACATTTATGTGGAAAAAGATAAAAACTAAAAACGAAATCATTACAAATACCGGGATTGCTAACATAAGTTAAAAACTTATTAACAAGCTATCCCAAACATAAAAAGATACAGATACAATACAATACAATACAATAATTATAATGTTACATACTAAAAGAAATATTAATCCATTATGTATTTCAATAATTCAATAAGTGGCAGGTAATGTTCTTTTCAGTTTCAGTTTAAATGCGTTGTTGTTCGTAACACCATTTAAATGACTAAACATGGAGTTCCATTAAATATGAGGACCTTCATATCTTTTTTCATATTTTTTTTGCCAAAGTGAGTTATTGAATTTTGGTAGATGGAAGTCATCCTTTTTCTTGTATTAAATTAGTGGACATCCGAGTTCAAACAAAAACTGTCATAAAATGTTACTGGTAACAGAGCATTTTTGAGTTTGTACATATATAATGAGGTACCTTGAGAAAGAATATCTGGAGGTTTGAGTAATTTTTAAAGACTTAAACAATGGGGAGGTATGCGCCTTGAGGGAAGCGTTGCAGCAGTAAACCGAAGTTGATTTGTTTACATGATAATCATTAGAACTATTATTTATGACAGGTATCTTGTTTTCTCGTTGTTGTTGACAATTTGTAGGATTTAGTGAAAGCTGAACTCGAAGAGGACCATTCAGTAGTCCCATTGGTAGTACAACCTCATGACTTCGTCAAGAAACTTGCTGAAGCTATTGAGAAGAAAAGAGGCTCTCAGTTCTACTGAAAGTCGTCACCCTCGATGAGCCTAGCTAGACGCAATCAGTCGATCACGGGCTCGACATCGTTAGCGGCTTTCCTTGTCATCTTGAGGCAGAGCTACGTCTTACTTGCCGTTATATCTGCCATTTTGAAGAGATCACAGAATGTGATAGAGTGGATTTTAACGTGTGATGATCAAAGAGATCAGCACAAAGTCAATCCCATTCAGGGTTGATGGTGATGCAAGAGTGCACTCTGTTATTACCAGTCCATGAGTTGATGCTTGTGGTCTCAGAAGGTTCTAATATTGCTCTAAACTTGTGCCACATATTGGTGACTGTGATTTTGATTTCACACGTTAATGAAATGTGCCTTCTTACAGGACAATGTTAACAGTAAGAAGAAAATAATTAATTAACGAACACCTAAAATACAGAGCACATTCGAGAGGTTTGACAGTCGCAGATTGCGGTCAAAATCTATACCAGTAAAGTCTCGCGATGAAATCATTATTATCACAAACAACATCCTCCTTATACCATCAATACATATTTCTGAAAAATGTAACTACATTTTGGAAGCTTTTTCACTGGGATGTTAGAAAAACAATGCATGATGGTTCACAACACCTATGTGGCGTAATATTTCTGTTTTTAAAAGCATTTAAAGGCTCAGTACATTATATCGTTGACAGTACAAAAGTTTGAATACACTGTACACTGTCGCTCATAAAGTTGGCCTTTTTCTTGGCTCATTTCTTGAAATGATTGTTATTGTGTATGTGGCATTTTATGAGTTGTGTCATATGTGATCGTGATTGTGCTTATTTAATCTTTGGCATACCAGAGTAGCAAATACCAAAGATCTTCATATCATTTCGTGTCCCTGTAATTGAAATATTATCATTTGATAATATATATGAATTTGTACACATAACCCTAATATCGAAGCAGGGTATCGCAATCCTGTAAAAAAATATATAATCTTAATGGTTCATATATGTATGTTATATCTCATATATTCAAGTCGCATAAAACGTAATTATACACACTGGTACATCGTGTACTCAGATTAGTGATGGCATGTGTTTACAGAAAAAAAGAAAACTCTAATTATTTTGGTGCTCATATACTTGGAAAGCCGCAGAGTGTAAAACTTAGAAAAAGGAGCATAATATAGATAATATCTAGACATACTAGTTTGATATACTGAGTCATGTCAGCCACAATACAATTTATGAGTTATGGTCAGTTATGAGTCAGGTTATTTGATTTTATAATTTAGCAAGTTTTTACAATAAATACTAATCTACTGTAAGTAAAGATGGTGAAAAGATGTTTGTTATTTCCACATACAACATTTATCGCATATAACACCAAAAAACATCTTGTAAAACAAATATCATTCGAGAGCCTTGCTACTCCCCGATCACCAAGAAGAGTCATGGCAGTACAAGCTGGAAAATAATTCACATATTGTAATGAGTTATTAACCTTAATTGATGATTTAGTCTAAAAATGAATGCCAATCTGAAAAGCTTTGTTGTTCCTACATTGATTACATTGTGAACATCGGTTTCAAAGCTTTCTTACTGCTTTAATAATAGAATCGGACAGAGTATGGCTGTGCAATGATCAAAATCCAGACGTTTAAGCTTTATGTTACAATGACCTTGCTTGGCACAAAATGACAACTTAATGAGGGTCTCTATACTGCATGGCCCTTACATGAAGGTGTTAACGCATTTAGTGAGCTTCTAATATCTTGTTCTTTGTGCCGAAATTGTACAATGCATTGATAATATATTAGTGGATAGACAATTATTTTCAAAATATTTATGTATTCTGTTTCATGGTTATTTGTAGATTGTAATAGATTGCTGTATTTATTTCTAAATGTGTTTATAGATGTTCATGTTGCCAATTTCCCCTTGTATGTTGTAAATGCCGATATGAAATATGAAGAAAAAAATCAGATACTGTTCATAAAAACTAGAATCTCTCAGTTAAATATCTTTACTTATGATATCAAGCTTGTGAATATATGACAGTGTACATGAAATATATAGGTCTAATCTGTTAATAGTCTGCTAAACATGAAGGGGCAAATTGGTAAGTTCCCTAAAGAGGAGAGTATGTGAACTGACTTATGTAAAACGTGCATGTAGATCTGTATACTGCTTAGTCAAACTGTTAAGATATTCTAATATTGAGATCAATGCCTGTACAGACCATTGTACAAACCTTCACTTCATCTGATAGTCGTTTGCGAGTCATAAAGGCATGGATTTTAGTCAAATTTGTCATTTATTAGTAATAAAAAGTTTAAGAATAAAGGCTAATAAACTATAATCTGTCATTGTGACATATGTAGAAGTTATGAGAGCTGAATGTGTTTTGTGGATGTAGTATCAGATAGGTCAAAACTTAGACCTTAAACTTGAGGTTAACGTGCACTTATATAAATGTAAATCTATTCGGCGGGCATCTATTATTTTCCAATCTTATGGCGGGTACATGACTCTTGTTATAACCAGATTACATACAGGAATTTATTGATTTCAACGTTGCATTTATTTGTAAAAAGTTGTTAGTTGATTGTGAAAAGGCAATGTAATCATTTTTATTCAAAGTGCTGGTTCACATTAAATAATATTTTGATACGTGGATATAAACTTGTTTGTCTCATTTCTTTTGAACATATTCGCCTTTAAACCTGATTTCGAGAGAAAGTGTGACATTTTCAGAGGTAGATGTGGATTGTATTAATAAACGGTGACACAAAGAATTCCATATTATATACATGAGTCCGACCATGACCACATTATGCTAGATTTAGTTTGATCATTGAAACTAAAAACTTGAAGAACTTATAAAGAATATATCTATAATTAATTGAAACTTTCATTAATCCACGATATGGTTTAGGTTTTCTTAGAAAATGGTCGCAGTGTCTTCATAAATCAGGAATTCTAGCCGGTGAGGTTGAATAATAATAATTAATTGTCAACCTCAATGCCTCCATATTTAGAATTCAATTTTTTTCTCTTTTTCTCTCTTTTTTTCTCTGTCTCTCCCTCCCCCTCTCCCTCTCTCTCTCTCTCTCTCTCTTATCCCCTCTCTCCACATCCCCCTCTCTCTCTATTTAACATGTATTTGTGAACCAACATTTTATGTACAGCCACAGAATTTTCTAATTTCTTGAGGAATTCCATTTTCACCCATAAAAATAGAAAGAGTTTTTTTCATTCCGGTTTGATCATTTTCATGACTTTACAACAACAAAAAACAGTTTTCGAAAATTGTAAAAAAAAGACAAGATGATTGTTGTTAGTTTAGTATGCAGTGTACTTCACTTTTTTCATGTCCACCGGATCTACCTCTTATTTTGTTTACTTATCGTATCCCCTCTGTCGCTACATTTGTATCATCCACCTTCCAATCATTTTGTTCACATTTTATTTTCATTACTTCCTTCTTCTAAAAAATATGACATGAATAATGATTGTTGTACTTTGCTATTAATGTATTTATATCAAGTAATTTTAAATCCTACTAAAAATAGTCCTGTTTCTTAGAACAATAAATATCTTTTTAATTTCAATTTCAATATTGAATAAAGAAAACATGAGTGCACCCACAACAAAAAGTGAGTCACCCTTACTCAAATTGATGAGTCACTGGTTTGTCCGTACAGCGACACACTTGAAGGATCAGGTGAGTCACTATGACTCGATACAAATGAGTCTTAAAGACTCACTTGAAGTGAGTCTTAGATAAATAAGACTCATTTGTATCGAGTCATAGTGACTCACATGATCCTTCAAGTGTTTCGCTGTACGGACAAACCAGTGACTCATCAATTTGAGTAAGGGTGACTCACTTTTTGTTGTGGGTGCATCATGACATAGACCCAACTATTCCCTAGGCCTATCACACACATACCATACCATGCCAGAGTCACTGTCCACATTTGCAATGGAAAATATATCCTAAAATATCACATTTTAGCGATGTAATCGGTGGTCCCGCTACCCGAATCTGAAAAATCTACTTTGTACGCACTAAATTAAGCCTTAACTTGAGATTTATTTGTCACCCATACTGTCACGAAACAATCTTGAATTAATTCGTTTTACATCAAATAACAAGGATCTAGGAGTTTCGTTGTATAAAACAATGATGCAAGATCATGCATGTTTTCATTCGACACGGCTTCGTGCGATACAGTAGACACTATGAACATGACAGACAATGAAAGCGGACAAAATATACAGTTCCTCAGGTAGACAAAGGGACATCCCTTCACTGCTATTATGTAAAAATGTGTAGAACAGGTGTCACATGCATATTCACCTGTTCTACACATTTTTACATAATAGCAGTGAAGGGATGTTCCTTTGTTTTCCTGAGGAACTGTATATTTTGTCCGCTTTCATTGTCTGTCATGATCATAGTGAGAATTTATAGTTAAGTAACACACAGCCTCATCAACTCGAGTGCGGATATCGTAAAATGAACGCATGCATCATTTGTATAATAATCAGAAGATTCAGCCCACGAATCCAGTCATAAAAATCATCGTTTAAAACCATATGAATAATTATGCGTACCAATTTTTCACTAGCTGCAGTCAAAACTCTTCTGAATCCAAGATATATAAGATGGCGACGTCGCGTCGTCGATCGGGAATTCAAATATGGCTCGAGAATGCGCATTTTGGATGACGTCACGAAAGCATGCGCGCGCATGCATACAGCCTCACTTTCAAGTTGACTCACTTTTTTCTTCTAAAATGCTCTTATGTCGATCTTGACTCATTTTTTACGACCATGTGAGTCAGTCGAAGCATTTTGCAAATGCGTCAGCTCATGATTGACACACTGGTGAAATATAAATGAGTCAATAGAGACTCATTGGTTGTTACTAATGAGTCAATTTACACCTGACTCACGAAAAGTATGCTTAAATGTGTCAAATGACTCACTTTTTGTTGTGGGTGTGAGTGTGGTTTGGATACTCAATTATATACATACAAAAAGAGTTGAATTGAAAAAGGTGACTTAAATAAGCTTAACACTTTTCTTACCAGTTACCACTATCTTCATCATCCCCAAACATAACTTTAATAGCTGTGCTACTTATAGGCGTTCTTATCGGTCATCTATATATCCTTCTTGAGGATTAAGACCGGGATCAGAACATAATCAGATACAGAATGTGAGAATGTGGTTTATTCGTGATAGATGAAGTTTATATCTTCTCAGAGCTTTACCGATCAATGTAAAGAGTCGGAGCGATCGATCAGTAACTTTATGAGAAGATATAAACTATATACTATCAAGTATACATTCTATTCTCGCAATCATATCATACAAAGAGGTAAGAAAACCATATTTCAACTTTATGGGCAATATTACAGATTCGAAAACTGTAGAGCTTGGTGAATGCCCTTGAAAACATCACACCCGCCACTTACGCTGTATGAACAAAATGAGTTATTGAACAAAGGCAGTGAACAAGAACGAGTAAATACCCCAAAAATATGTTATTGTCAAAAAATAATCGAACAGTCCCTAAGATTGCTTCGTAAAACTTCCTCATTCGAGGGGAAATTTTCTCATTTCGTTCACAATCAGGTTCGGAGCAACAACCGAAAGACAAGCATCGCTCCAACTACAAACTAATCAATATAGTGGAGCTCTTGATTCAACAGCACTTTACTATCAGGAGAGTCAATGTTGAGTTCAGATTTCTACAGCATTTGGTGATGACAATGATTCCTATCCTTGGTGTGCATGGACAGTTATTTCAGCTTTTTACTTGAAGAAGAAGAGGATTTGAAGGTCTTTCAGGTCATCGCTTAAATAGGGGTAAGCTAACAAATGAAACTAACGGAATAATTTTACTTCATCTTCAAGAGATGAATCTTACTTACGGGCGCTGTGATAAGAATCAATTATCTTGGCAGGAAATGCAAGTTATAAACATAATAATAAATGTCTATGACACTTTAATCAACATGACAAAAATAATGATGAAGGTGGTCCTCATGATGATGATGATCATCATCATTATGCAGGTGTTGGTGATAATATTGATGATGATGGTGATGATGATGGTATGGTGGAGATGATGGTGATGGTATTAAAGATGATGATGATGATGATGATGATGATGGTGATGATATTAATGATGATGGTGATTAGGGTGATGATAATGATGATGATTATGTGGATGATGGTGATGATGATGGTAATAATGATGATGATGACGATGATGACGATGATGATGATGATAATGATGATTATGATAATTATTAAGACAATGATCATGACTACGATTATGATTATGATTATGATGATTATGATCATAATGGTATTTATGGTAATGATGATGATTTTGCTGACAATGATGATGATGGTGCGATGATGATGATGATAATAATGAAGACAAAAATAATAATGAGAATGATCGATGATAAAGAAGAAAATATAGGTAATACAAATAAATGATAATCTTCACACACTACTATTATATATATAATGAAGGAAGTAAAAGCTGGTAAACAGATCATGTGCGTCCAATGGCTAATCGATAAAGTTCACACGATCCGTGAGATTACTATATGAAAGGAGAACAGGAAATGAATAAAATTACGATAATATATATTTAAAACAAATGATTTGCAAGATATATACACAGTTTTGTCCTCATTATTACTTATGAAGCACAAATAGTTATATAATTATAAATAGTTATTACTTTTAGTGCATTGAAGCATTTAATTCTACTAGGGTCACTCGATGTAATGTTTTTAATCACAACCACAATGACAGCATATTATTGTTTACCATCTACCAAATATATTAGGGGTGAATAACCTGATTAATCATCATCCAAGGGGTATTAAGTTGTCCAAATCTTGTTGTACTACATGTAGATAAGATAACCGATGGGACCCGCTACCCCCTTGCTCAGACAGACGCATGCTTGCAGTGGAAATTACCCGAGATATCTGGGGAACGCCGTCGGAGCCGTTTGTCTAGGGATAGTTATCCGGATTGATTTTTTGAATAGTGGTCTGGAGTTAAATACATGTGGGTACAAAATTGCAGGGGCTTTTTTCGGTGGTGGTTTCCGGATTGTGGCCCAGGTTATTTGGTTGAAATATCCACTTCAATACTCCCCCTCCCCCCCCCCCCCCAACTCAACACTCAAACACACAAAATACTATTATATAGCTCTTTATGAATCAAGATCAAAGAAAATAATTGTAAAATAAATGTTAATGTATATATTTTTTGGGGGAGGGAGGGGGAGGGGCAGTTGTGGGAGATAATCAATACCAGATATTGCTTTCAAGCAGCATTATTGGTTAATGACCACATTTTTTTTTTAAGTGCATGCAAATGTACCCATTTCAGACGTTAAATCTGACTAGGGTCCTTACTGCACCTAGCTATATTATGTTTGGTCTTCAAATAGATTTAGCAAGTAGAGAAGCAATACGAGGTTCCTTACTGCACCTATATGTTGCTATAGATATATTAGTTTCAAGTCGATTTAACCAATAGAGAAGCTATACTAGAACCCAGACTGCACCTACACCCACAACAAAAAGTGAGTCACCCTTACTCAAATTGATGAGTCACTGGTTTGTCCGTACAGCGAAACACTTGAAGGATCATGTGAGTCACTATGACTCGATACAAATGAGTCTTATTTATCTAAGACTCACTTCAAGTGAGTCTTAGATAAATTCTAAGACTCACTTCAAGTGAGTCTTAGATAAATAAGACTCATTTGTATCGAGTCATAGTGACTCACATGATCCTTCAAGTGTTTCGCTGTACGGACAAACCAGTGACTCATCAATTTGAGTAAGGGTGACTCACTTTTTGTTGTGGGTGCATCATGACATAGACCCCCCTACTCCCTAGGCCTATCACACACATACCATACCATGCCAGAGTCACTGTCCACATTTGCAATGGAAAATATATCCTAAAATATCACATTTTAGCGATGTAATCGGTGGTCCCGCTACCCGAATCTGAAAAATCTACTTTGTACGCACTAAATTAAGCCTTAACTTGAGATTTATTTGTCACCCATACTGTCACGAAACAATCTTGAATTAATTCGTTTTACATCAAATAACAAGGATCTAGGAGTTTCGTTGTATAAAACAATGATGCAAAATCATGCATGTTTTCATTCGACACGGCTTCGTGCGATACAGTAGACACTATGAACATGACAGACAATGAAAGCGGACAAAATATACAGTTCCTCAGGTAGACAAAGGGACATCCCTTCACTGCTATTATGTAAAAATGTGTAGAACAGGTGTCACATGCATATTCACCTGTTCTACACATTTTTACATAATAGCAGTGAAGGGATGTTCCTTTGTTTTCCTGAGGAACTGTATATTTTGTCCGCTTTCATTGTCTGTCATGTTCATAGTGAGAATCTATACCGTAGTTAAGTTACACACAGCCTCATCAACTCGAGTGCGGATATCGTAAAATGAACGCATGCATCATTTGTATAATAATCAGAAGATTCAGCCCACGAATCCAGTCATAAAAATCATCGTTTAAAACCATATGAATAATTATGCGTACCAATTTTTCACTAGCTGCAGTCAAAACTCTTCTGAATCCAAGATATAAGATGGCGACGTCGCGTCGTCGATCGGGAATTCAAATATGGCTCGAGAATGCGCATTTTGGATGACGTCACGAAAGTATGCGCGCGCATGCATACAGCCTCACTTTCAAGTTGACTCACTTTTTTCTTCTAAAATGCTCTTATGTCGATCTTGACTCATTTTTTACGACCATGTGAGTCAGTCGAAGCATTTTGCAAATGCGTCAGCTCATGATTGACACACTGGTGAAATATAAATGAGTCAATAGAGACTCATTGGTTGTTACTAATGAGTCAATTTACACCTGACTCACGAAAATTATGCTTAAACGTGTCAAATGACTCACTTTTTGTTGTGGGTGTAACTTTACCAACTTAAAATGGAAATTCAAAGAAAATCACAAATATGTCAACTAATGTATCACTAGAAACTGGTAAGCTAACAGATGGCCATCGTACAAGTTTTAGGTCAACTACATATCGGGTGATTTATACAAATACAAATACAATCACCTCCATAGCATCTAGGAAATACGAGAGATTCGCCAGAAAAATAATGATGTTTTGATGACGTCGCATAAGGGACCAATACTGCCCAAGCAGACGACATCCCATAAAGAATGAACATATTTTTGCAAAGCTATTATTTCTCAAATTATAATGAGTTTAGTGTATATACATGTAATGGCATTTCAAACCATTCAAAAGGGGATATGAAACCGATTCTAATAACTAAAATATTTTGTTTGTAAATACACAGGATAGGGGTTAATTAAAAATCAAAGAAACCAGACTTTCAAATTGAAAAACCCCCGGAATGATATTAAGGACTGCATTTGTTCCCTCTTGAAACGCCGAACATACGGCGGTGTGTGCAATGGCGTCTTATTTTATTTACAAGCGACAGATTCCTTTATTTTTGTATTGCTGCATTTTTCATCAAAATAAAACTATGCGCGGGGCTTAGAGTGAGGCAATATATTATACATTGGGCCTGACGGAAGAGAAGTAAGAGAAAGAACTCAAGAGAAGATGAAAAAATAGGCACTGAAAATGTGTGAGATTTCATGGGACATCGTCTGATTGTGCAAATCATGTCCATCCTGTGATCTCACACATCTCATCAGCGTTTGGAGAGCTCTTCAGGTGCTATGCCGGGGCTGTGTTTAAGCGTTTTGTAATTTATAATAATCATTACTTCGAATGTTTCCAAGCATTGAATTTTGAAAGCCTTGTAGAATAAAGGTTTCAAATTTGCAATATTGAAAATTAAGTTAGTTTTTAAAATCAATGAATATCTACTTTAACATAATCTTACTGATTGAAATTGTTCAAGAATTGAAAGTCGAAGTAGAATCTGTTTGCGTTGAAAAGAAAATTGATACATGTATGTTGTATTTTATATTAAGTAACGACAATAATATAATAACAATCGAAGGGGACGTCGGGATTTATATTTTAATTAATGTGGTAGAGACTTTTAACATGTGTGAAAGGTGAAAAAGAAGAAAAAAAACTTAAAGCAAGTAGGAATAAAGCAACTTTTATAAAGCGTTGTATATGTCCACAGTCTCTGACTAGCAGCCAGTGTCGTAGCTACATGGCGCACGGGTCCACGCACATCCTCCTCTTCCGAGTGGTGACACAATAATTAACAAGTGAGCTTACTTGGTCACAACAGTGCGGAACTATTTGTTCTTAACTAGTCTTCCCAGTAAATTAGAATTATAAGAACGGTATAAACCATCTTGTTATGAACTAAATTCAAACTATTCCAACGAAAAGCTTTTACCAGCTATACAATCTATCAACAGGCATGAGAGTGATTTCGTAGGTACCAGTAGTCTGTTTTAATAGTTCCTTTTAATATTTCAACATATCTTGCTATGTCATTATCTTGTTTGAAGGTTAATATTGACCAGGTATTGACCAAGGATGTATACCTAACGCACATATGATTTTTGAAAGTAAAAAAGGAAGTCATTCAAAGAAATTCATCATTGTTACCCGACAGAAAAGAGGGGGACACTTCCCTACGTGGTTTTGATTCTATTTCAGGTTCGTCCATCAAACTACACGAATATGACCGACATTTAATTTGATATGTCTTTATGCAGCATTATAATACGAAGCAAACCAGACGACGGACGTGTCTATCAATAATGATATGCTATTTTGTCCCAAAATCACAATTTGCAAGTTCATATTTCTGAAACGGAACTAGCAGGGTTTTATTCAACACAATGGTCCTTATTTGTTTAATGACTTGAAAAATTATTTCACAATAGATTGTGTAATGTGTATTTCCCCCTTTCAACCGCCGCTGTTATGACACACTCTCTCCCTCACTCTCTCTCTCCCTCTCCCCCTTTCAAAGACACACACACGCAAACACACATTCTCTAATGTTCGTTCCCTTTCTGATAACAAATAAGTTACTTCATACATGTGATTTTTAAGGAATTTCAGGGAATTTTATTCAACCTCCAGTGGAGAAAAAAAATCGTATACCGCAGGATGTGTCCTAGCATAGTCATTTCCTTGACTTAATGGTTCGAATCCCAGTCGGCACGAAAGTCCTTTGGCAAGCCATTAATCCAGGTGCAAGCCAATTGTTGAGGTAATACAAACATTTGCAGGGCTCTTCTGAAGAACAACATTGATGTTGATAAGTCTTCCCTTGGTTTACTCATATATTTGAATTTTTGTATTATTTTTGTTATTATTATTATCATTATTATTACTGTTATTATGATTATTATGATCATTATTGTTATCAATTATTATCATTATCATCATTATTATTAATCTCGTATTCATAAATCATAATATATATTTTTTTTTACGTGAAACAAATCACAGTGGCTCTTATACAATTTATCTCAAGTAAATATTTGTCTAGATTTGTTTTACGAATTGAAAATCTTAGATATTAACAAGTTCTATGAGTTGTCTCTATGTACATTTATGTATGACCTAGTACATAATAATTTACCTCACTGTTTGACGGATTATTGTGATAAAATTGAGCATAGATACAATACAAGAAAAAGAGAAAAGGGCCATCTACGTATACCACTGTATAAAACAACACAAGGCAAATTTTCAGTAACTTGTGTAGGAACCCGATTATGGAATGAACTTCCCGATGAAATCAAAAACAAAGGGTCTAGAAACACTTTTCGTAAACATCTCAACGATTACTTGATGAATAAGTGATTGAATTATGCAAGTACACATGTATATATTGTAAATAATCTCCATATTACATTTTTGTTGTTTTTTTTTTGTCAAAAAAATGCAATTTTTTGTATAAATAATCTGTAGATACATGTATCTATGACTTTTTAACCTGGTATATCCTCTTCATAATTATATTTGGAGTGTAGAAATTGTGCTACGGTATTACTCAACATGTATACTTCTACTGTCAAGTTTTATTTTTTGATAATGATATATTTATTTTTGCCAAGTGTGTGCTAAGAACAGGGGCCAGACTCGACTAGCACATGTGCTATTATTTGGCTCCTTTTCATCACCTTCTATATTCTATGAGAAAAGACATATGTCTAGCATATCAATACTTTGTTAGGTTTTTCTTTAATATGATCTATAATATTCATTTATGAACATGTACCATTCACGATGTATTCAAATGTTTAATCACTGATGTTATTGATGATGAATAAATAAAATAAAATCAAATCAAGATTTAGTTATGAACCACATAAATAAACTTATTGGCTAATTGAATTCTTCTGCAGGAGTGAAAAGTGAGACAATGGATGAAGAGACTCAAGATAAAATCCATGAGGGATATCTCATCACAGGAGAGCAGAAGAATGTCGATGGAGGATCAACTGTCGATTTCAAGGTAAGAAAAAGGGTCCCCCCCCCCCGCTCCCCCTCGCTTAGCCCCTAGCTATATGGTGTACTATGGAAATACCCCATTGCTGTTATGGATCTTTCTTTTTTTCTTTTCTTTTTTTAGTTGCAATATTTCCCACCATTGCTGTGTTTTCTTAAATCAGTCATATTCAGAGAGCGATGAAAATCCATTAAGCACGATGAGAGTCCAGCAGGAAACACATAAATCTGGGTCTGTATAAAAAATATATTTTTTTTTTTTTTTTTAATCATTATTGTTTTAAATCAGATAATTACAAGCGGACAGATTTCCTAAGTATTAGAAGTACAAACGTAACTGTCCTTCTTGGACATCATTCATTCCATCCAAGTAATACAGTTTCTTTAAAGGATGTCCAATTGCACTGATGCTAATGAATTTTGACTATCAAAATAAATCAAGATGTTTATTAATTTGTTTATGAAACAAACTAATCAGACAGGAAAGGGTTTATTCAAAATATGACAAGTTGATAATTTATTCATTTTTTTTCCAAACCCAAACGCATACACTGGAAGCGGAAAAATGAAGTTCTCGTTTCCATTTTATGGCCAAAAAAAAATGCTATAAGTATTTTTTTAGTATACAATAATATTTCATATTAAAAAATGCATTGAGCTTTATTAGGGTAACTTGAACATTGATCTATAGCGTTGATTGGTCCGCGCATGCCAGCTTGATAAATTTAACTTCGAATAAATCCATTTCCTGTTACAAAACAATGAACTTTTTGGCTCATCTATTATACAGTACGGTCCATATAAATTATAAAGGCCATGTATGATTATTTTGTAAATTCATTTGTTGATGTAATTTGATGTCATTTCATTGTATCTTTATAATTAGTCCGAGTTACTCAAAGTAATACAATTGATAACATTTCTAAAAATAATCACTTTTTTTTTAAATTTATGTATTTATACAAATAATCACTTATTCTACTGTAATGTATTTTATTCTCGAAATATCAACACAATATTTCATTTCATTTATTTTATTTTCCACATTAATAAAACAGAAAATTATACAAGGTAAGTAAATAAATTGTACAGATTTGACACATGAAGCAAATGAAAAACAGATACATTACAAATAAAAGAACAAGAAAAAACCTACATCGGTTAACAAACATCAAACATTAAAACATTACAAAAATAAAATAATGTAGACAGGGCTAGAAAAAGCGAAGCTTATCGAGTCTAGCCTCAGTAGCAACGAAGGGAAAGTCTACCCTTCAAAAGTTTGGTAGTTTAAATTGACCTGATGAAAAACATAATTGTGATTTGAAACAAAATATTTGTTTTATAAATTAAAATGACTATTTAGAATTGCAAAGAGTTTCAGTTGTTTTATTTTGGGTGTTATATTTTGATACCATGCCACTATAAGTGTTTTATTGTCTAAATAGTGAAACAAAATTGGCTTCCTTTACAAATTTCGAATCAAAATGATACTCACAAAAGTGCATTCCCTTTATTTAACATCAGACAAATACACAAATTTAGACCTCCCCATCGGGTAATGGAAAGTACAACTGAGCTACAGAGGGAAGTAGGTCTATGACGAACTAGCTGTTTTATTGACCACATGAACAATAGTTAAACATCAGGAATTGTGTGAATATTTTTTCAAAGTTAAGGCCCGGTCTCACCGCCCGAACTTTGCTGGAGCGTTCCTGGAGCGGTAAAAAAAAATTCATCACCGCTCGTAACCGTTCACCACCGTTTAACAGAAGTTGGCCCCCGTTAAGGCAACGCCGTATACGCTCGGCCACCGCTGATGGTCCCTCCTACCGCTCCGAAAGTTTTGAGCTGCACAAAATATTGCGAGCGGTGAGGAGCGGGCAATTTTCCGCTCCGGCAAAGTTCACCACCGCTCCAACAACGCCCAGTCAAAGTTTGGCACCGCTAGACGCAAGTTCGTGGACGCTTTGGTCCGCTAGGCCAACGCAGAAATCTTGAACGCTGGACCACCGCTGCTTCGCCAGCTTTGCCCGGGCGGTGATTAAACGTTGCACAAACTTTGGTGGAGCGGTTGTAAGCGTTTTACGAGCGGACACGGGATTGCTGGAACGGTGTCGGGCGTTGAAGCAGCGATCCATTGCGGTGATGAACTTTGGTTTGGCGTTGGTATGGAGGCGTCACCGCTAAACCAACGCTAAAGCAACGCCGGCTTCAGCGGTGCACCGCTAAGGCAACGCCCTTTTTTCGATTTGTTTCCCATTTTGTGCGCGGTGACGAGCGTTGTCGAAATTCGGCCCCCTCTCCCTACCGTTCAAGGAACGCTCCAACAAAGTGCAGGCGGTGAGACCGGGCCTTAAACCAGATATTGTCGTTTTACCGGTTTTAAGTATTTTGACTCGTCCTGTATATTACAGTTTATGAGTGCATATTTGTACTCTCTGTGTAATTAGATCATTTGGCAATTATTTATTTATGATGAATAATATCGAAGATATAAAGTAACCCTTCCCTTTTACATTCCCCAAAATCAATTCATGTTCGACTGATGAAAACATGCCCATTCCAGGTCCATGTTATACCCCATAGCTCACTGAACCGCTACAGTAGAAGAATCAAGGTAGCTGCATAATTGAACCCTTGTTCAGGTGCAGCTCTGACAGCCTATTCATGGCAGTAGAGGTTACATTGCCACCTCTATCTCGCGGCTCAATGCTTCAACCATTTAACTCGGGCAAATGCCTTTGTGAACCCTTTCAGGGATGGTTATTTTGATGTAGATTAGGACCATTATGTATATCGTAAAGGGTGTATATGTACGATTATCCCACAGTTTAACAAAAATCATCCTTTCTTTGAATAAACTAAGTTTATTCTTTTTCCACTGAAATTCATAACATCCTGCAATTTTCCATAGATTAAAAACATTCATTCCAATAATAGTAATAATTATAATAATGATAATGATAATAATAGAAACGATAACAACAACAATGATAATATGTTAATAATTTGTCATATTTGTCCACTAAATTCCCGTTATTTTTGTCTGTTTATATTATCGTATTTTGCTGTCACCGTAATCAAAGTAAAAGAGCTGCTTGCGCTGCATCTCTTCTCTATTTGCATTAAGTGCTCAAAGCCTTCAAATAGTTCCTTCATACTGGTAACGATTTCACACCTTGGTGGAGAGTGGTATTAAGTGTTGATTAATGTCTTGCCAAATGGCAATAGTGCCACGGAGGGACTCGAATGTCGAACTATGTGATCCTTACTCCGAAGAAATATCCGCTAGACCTGGACACCTCTCCTTTATTTATAACACGATATAACCGATATCAGAAGAATATCTATCATCAAAAGCTCCTGCATCATTATCCTTGTAACTGGATTTAAAAACAGGAAATAAGGTTTCTTCTTTACCTGGGAGTACATATAGAACAAAAAGAAATCCTTGCATGCGAGACGATGGCGAATTGGCAATCAAAGGCATTCTGCATCATGCCAGGTTATTTCCCACTCTCTATTTGTTATCAAGCGGCAGACGTAAATTAATGTCATTTATGTAGCCGTCGCCATATAATACATGAAATGTAATGTAAAGAAATGTTGGGCACCCGATTTCTACAATGCATCCATTGAAACCGAATTCGCCTTGACAAAGCTATCACAACATGACGATTTTTCTATTTCTTTGATTTATTACTATCAAAATAGAAACGGAACATGTTCTACTTCGTTCTCTGGAAGCGTGGAAAACATCTTTACAATCTAGAAAGTTTTACAAACGAAACGGCGTTCAAAGGGAAGAGGAAAGGCTCTCTTAATAATTTTGGAGGTAGAAAGAAATCAGTCAGTTCTGGTAGCATCCCATCTTACATTATGACGTCAAAGGTCAACGTTCAATGTGTGGACATGAAGATAGGTCGAAAGACAAATCATGTGATCATTCTCATACACGCCAAGATTCCCTATTACTTCAAAACACTGAAAGAGTAAGTGTGACAATTAGCAATTGTATTCAGCTTAAGTATATATATTTTAAATAGCAATGTAATGTTCCGCCTATATGGACGCCTTCTAATGATTTAATTAAACACTGCAAAAACTAATACAATTGATGATGATTCAATCAGGAAAAATCTATACAGAAAGATTCTACAATTAAACAATTTTGAATTTTGTTGTTGGATATATGTTGAGGAATGTATGATATGGTCTTCTGTAGACACAAATATGCCTTCACCCTTAGGTTCCTCTCGCATTTCTTAAATACTTTTGTTGTGTAATATCAGGAATGTTATATCTGCTCCCTTTGAAAAACCTTTTAAATATTAAAGATATGAGTTCTGAAGGGAAGAATATTTATACTTGATGGATTATCCTCCAAAGTACCCCTCGTTGAATTTTAGCTGGAGGTGGTGGTGTTGGTGGTGGACGTCATAGGGGGAGAGGGGCCAATGAGAAGGGCTTCCTTAAATTTAGTAACATCCCTTTTTTTTTCAAAAACGGGTCTTAACTGTTTTTTCTGATATCACAATGCTCCAGTTTTCTACAAGGTATTGAACTTGCATGATTGAATGTTATTCTATAATTTATTATTTTGATTCCTCGATAGGCAAGACATCAAACCTTGGTTTGAAGCTTTTTCCCGTGTATCTACTGACATGGAGATGATGGAAACAGACCGAAAACCTTCAGAAGATGTGATTCGTCGTATGAAGCATCCTGTAAGTCAGCTACAGTGTTTTCTTTCATGAAGATGATGACGATAATAAGTAATAACATTGATAATAATGACAATGATAGCAATGATATTAATAATGATAATGATAGCAATTATAATAATAAACATAATCCCTATTCCATTTCAGAACCACAATAGCATGGTGAGTAGGGACAGCGGTCGAGGTTCATTTGCATCCTCCGTGCGATGGTCGCAAGATTCGTCTGATAGTCGTAATAGTGACATCATCAGTAGCTTTCCTCCATCACCATCGTTCATCCCGAATAACATCGTGTTCGAGATGGATGAAATGGAGGAGCACGGGGAGGACGATGATGATGATCGCATCACACCGTTATCATCAGGGCAGAAATCACGACGAAGACTCACAAAGTCGGTTATCTACAGCAGGGTAGAAAAAAAAGGTAGGTTCTACTCATTAAAGTATTACATGTGAATTTAGATAAACTCTCTACTTTTACACATGAACAGTATTTCGTTTAACCAAATTTTAAAATAATGACATGACGATAGCAAAATATTGTTAACGTGCGAACGCATGAAAAGATTGTCAGAAACTATATCATGCAATATATAATTATTACACATCAATGGAAATCATCCTAATTATAACAATCGTATTCCACGAAAGATTATGTGAACACTGCAAATACTTTGGATGTCCACTTAAAAAGAATGTCAGAAACTAAAGTAACCCATGCAGTTATCCACACAAATGAAACATCATACTAGTTATATCAATCGTATACCGATAAACGATTGCCACACAAATGACTGAAAAATAACTGAAAACTGCAAATTGTGGGGATGTTCAGTAAATATGACTTTTGATATCCCGGACTAAGGGAAACATTTGCAAAACAAACTGTTATTATGTTGGTGTCGTGTCCAATTATTTCAATGAATAAAATAAAAAGAATTGCACTTGATATTAAATTCAAATTTTACAAATAACACTTGCTGATAAAAAAAAAAAGGATAAATACAATCTAATGACAATAAGAACGGGAATGAAATTACAGAATAGTGTTTGTATCTGCTCTCCTAGGCTCGTCTGGTGAATGTAAAAAGAAGTATGAATTCACCGAGGAGAGTCCTTTGGTCTGTGATCCTGTGAATCAATCAAGCATCAATATCGATGACGATGACGATGACGATGCTCCTCCCAGATTACAACCAAAAATTAGGGGTCGTCGAGTTTCTGAACCAAGTAAGAATTCAACATAGCTTAATTTCTATCTCTTTGCCCCCTCTCTCCCCCTTTCTCTCTCTCTCTCTCTCTCTCTCTCTCTCTCTCTCTCTCCCTCTCTCACACACGTACACTTTGTCTCTCTCTCTCTCTCTCTCTGATGATGATTTTTGATATTACATATATATTTAAACAACCAAAGACTTTAGACTTGCCCCAATCACGCTTTTTTATTAATGTTTTACTCAGACAAAAATACAATTTTTGATATTTTCATTTGTTATATACTACCCATGAAACAAATGCTTTTCATGTACATTAATCAGTATTAATGTGGCCATTCTTATTTCTAAGTTCACTTTCTATATCTATATTTAAGCACGGGATGCATTTTATCAACGTCGGGAGCAGAGCCATTCTCCCAAGCTAGACCGGAAAAGTACCTTGGATGGGTCACCCCCTCCCCTACCAGCCAGACCCCCATCAAGCTATTCCGCGGGTCCAAGGAGGTCTGTTCCAAGCTCACTTAATCATGAACATCTCTACGAAAAGTGCAGCCTAGTAAAAGAAAACATCAGGTCAGTTTATATACTGTTTAACAATATATTTTACATTTATTTCTATGTATTTGTTTCCCTCTCTTCGGATATCTGCTCCTCTCTTCTATTCCATTTGTCTTTGTATTATTTGTGTAATATATCATTTTGTATTGTATACTCGGGTCTACCCAACACCAGCTCATGAGCGGTTCTAGAAGAAAAAGGAAGAGGGCGCTTTGGGGTGCTTTGGGGTTCTTGCATTAAAATTTATATTTAAAGAATCTCTAGAAGCACTACTGTAAACCCTATATGATTCTACACGTTCTTTCCGGCCCATATTACCATAGTGCTTTTGATGCAAAAACCCAGTTCCATTATGCCTGGACATACTTTTTTCGCCTTTAGTAATATGTCGCATCATATTTTACTCAACTTCCTGAAAGTTAGTTAAGTATTGCTGATTATTATTCATTATCATTAGCAGTATCTAGTATTATTATTTCAGGATTATGTTCTTCTCATATTGCTTGTGTACATGTACCTATAATGCTCATGGTTATACACGTTATATAGTTTTACCCTGTACACAATTCCGCAAAAACAACCGCACTATATTAGTTTAGTTATAAACCATTCTAACATCACTTTTCATTATATGATCAACTAATTTTCCTTCTGTATATAATTTGAATATTTTATAAACCTGCTATGAATGAATTAAAGATTCACAATGTCGATCAGTTGGGGTATGTTTGAGATACATCTCATAATATTTGTTGGGGTTGTTGTACATTCACAGCAAATTTTCTTGATATAATTTTTGATATATATCTATGTGAATATTGCCCTTAGTCACGTCACATTATTTAGATTCACATTCGATTTTTCTTTATGTGTATGTTAATTGTTTGCCTGTGAACTTTCTTAAGTAAATCTAAAAGTTCTCAGATTTCAGCTTGCTGTGATATTAACTAAACAAACCCAACTTAACCTCTCTCTTTCTATGAATAGGTACTTGATGTGGGAGCAGACAAAACAAATGGATGGCATTGTGGTTGAATTCTCTAAAGCTGAGTTACTGGATTCAATAGTCTTAATCACCATCAATAACGAAGTTTGGTATGTTTTCATATTGAATACCTTTGTTTGAATTCGGTATTTTGTTTTTTTGGCTATGTGTTATCTCAAATATCTGACGAAAAAAAATATATACCAAGGTTTAAATAAGTGAAATATTTGATTAACCATTTAGGCTATTTAAAATGGCGTCCACATTTTGTCAGTTTCCTGTTATCCTTATCCTTTCATTATTATTGGATAGGAACCGTTTTCATACATCAGATGCTTATTTCTTATTTTTCTCACACGGTGTACTTGCCGTCAACATATTATATCGTTAGGAAGATGATTGTTACTTTCATTGTTAGCTTTCCGTAGCGTTAAATTAAAATGTTACGTTTGGGATCAAATAACAGCAAAATATTTTCCAGAAACTTTCGTCATGATTTCCTAATAGCTGCTGGATAATTGTATTTCGAGGTTTTTTAAATGAACATGAATGCAGATTTAGGAAAGGGAAGTAGTTTGATTATATTCGTAGCATGACAAAGTGTTTGAATTGACATGATTGATGTATTGGTACAATGAAAGAATATTTTCCAGACCTTGGTTCTTTATGGAATTTAAGGATTGGCTCAGAAGCCGTGAAAATATACAGTAATCACGGTAATGGACAATGCAACGAATTATTAGAAAACTGTCAGATTGAAACTGAACAAAGAATAAACTGAAACATATTCAGGCATACCGATGTTAAATATTTTAGACAGATGTACAGACGTTTTCAGGACACGTTTCTTTTGAATATGTCATGTTTTGTCAAAAGTGAAATAATAATATTCATGTTGGACATGTTGGTGAATAACGAAAGAAGATATACTGAACTTCTATCATTATCAAATATAGCTATATCATTTGAGACTATATAAGAACATATTCATTCCAGGTAACCTTTCATCTACAGCAGGCTTAAAGAATATCAAATTTGGACTATGTAGGGACAGTAAAGACAATAGGGACTTACAATTATCCTCAATCCAGTGGGGTATCCGTCCCCCACAACATGTTAAGCTTTTAATAATCTGTAAATCTTTTACTATATAATGTTGTTTACACCAAACGCAAGGGGCTATAAGATTTGTATTCTTTCCCCTGATTAGTAGTGAAAAATAATGAAAAAAACATTATCCTAAGCTGAACTATTCATTATTCTTTTGTTTTTCAGGGTTGCTGGCTGGAAGAAAGACCTGAACCGTCAGTTGTATGGTAAGCTACATGTGGGTGATAAACTGCGTCAAATTAATACCCAAGTAGTGACATCTGCAGAACTAGCCCTGAAATTCATCCGAACAACAGCTGTCGATAAGGTAATAATTTAAGTTTGAAAATGATTTTCCCTTCTATACACAGATACATAAAGCTGAACATCATCCATTTCTTTTTAAAATAAACAGTTTCTTTACCCCCCCCCAAAAAAAAAAAAAAACACCGTAATGCCCACACATTATAACCAGGTGCAAATATAGCAGAATAATTGGATGGGTGGGGGGGGGGGGTTGGGACGGGTGTGAAAGTTTTGGGGGAACTTATTGGTTCTCGCATTCATTTATTCCATGTAACCCCGCTTAAATTTATTTTAAATGAATCAACTTTAAAATTGTGTGGAGGGGGGAGGCTTGAAGAATTTGGGTCCCCCACTTCCCCCCTTAGAACCATTATGCTTTCCGGAATGATAACTGTTCACGTTAGATTTAACATCACACGTCAAATTTCAGCCAGGATCAATCTCAGCGTTGAATGTACTTCTATAGATATAGAATAACATTGGAATTACAAGAAGGTGTGACATGTTTTTCTCTATTCTACAGATAAACGTCACCCTGGATCGGTTACCACATGCCAACCTACTGAACCTTAACAGATCGAATCCCAGTATCCAGTGGGGTATTCATCTCAAGTCACACATCGAGGTAGACACAACATCCTACTTCCTTTCTTCTTTGTTTTGTTTTGTTGTTGTTGTGTTGTTGTTGTTGGAGTCTTATTAGGGGCCCTGCAATCATTATTACCACATCATTGACAGGTACCTTTAGTTATTGTGGTCAAGAGTACAAAAATGCGGGCAAAACATGAAAAGATGTAAGCACTGAGCAAGGGTCGAACTGTAGACCTCTCATTTGACAATGTTTGAGAGTCTAGCGCCTTCAACAATATACCACAGTGCTCCTACTGTGGTTTATATTAATGTCACTGTACTGTATTTGTTTGTTGGTTATTCATTCATTTATATATCTTTGTGGATGAAGCCTTTGTGAGATTGTACCCAACAATTTACCAAACAAAACATCATGAGTGTTTAAAGAGTTTACTATAAAATGAACATTGTTGTTTTTTCCTTAAAAAAGAAGGACCTTTAATTTGTAAAGTAAACCAATGTCGATAAGAAATACACCGAGTCCCATCTTTGCTAATTTTGGTGAAACAAAAGTGTTCTGGTGTACAAACATGATATCGGAAGGTATGTAGGTTCATGAGGAGAAACACAATTTCCGGATGTTTATACTAGCTAAATTTTTAAGATGCTAACGTCACGTTGTGATTCAATGTATGATTTTTGGCTGTTCCTTGTTTAAACCATTAACAGCTGTACCGTGAATATGATTTTTTTTAAATAATTTATTCAATATCTTGGTCTCTGGCAGATAAAATCGCTGACGGATGGTCCTGCTGTAACAGAGGGACTTACACCAAAAGCTAAGGCTTCCTTCTCAGGAAAACCTTGTGACTGGGTCATCACCGAGATCAATCACCAACGCGTTCCTCTCGTTAAGAGTGGGAAAAATCAGGTAAACACGCCCTCATCCTTACGTTCCTTCTAGATAACTTTTAATAAATTTCTTATCACATAACTTACATTAAACAACATAATATTCATCAATATAACTCCCCTAAAAGTTTATACAAACACCATAGTGATTGATAAATGATATTAATTATGACCTCATCGTTTTTCGTTTACACCCTACTTTAATAATAAGCATACAATGCAGCATACACAATAGTAGGCATCATCTCTTTTAAACTCAAACTGTTGTTTTTATTTACTAGTAAATGAGATATAAACTACCGGGTCCTAATCATACTCAATCTAAAATATCGACATCGAGACAAAATATATCATCCCTTTACTAATAAGACTGACTCTACAACAAATCATAAAATAATAACAAAGCATTTATAATAAACCATCGATCTAGTCCACTCTATTGAGGCTTACAAAGTTTAATTTCAATCAGTTCGTATCTTGCATTAAAAGCATTTCCCTCACAATCTACACCTTTACAAATGCCACTTTCAATAATGTTTTCACAAAACTGTATACTATCATAAAGGAATCAAATTAAATCATTCCCATCAATCAAAATAATTTATTTTTCGATTGCCATAAGAAGCATTCATTTCCATCATCAATTTTTTTAAAGTACCGTTTATTAAAATTTTCAGGAACTAAACTTACATGAGCACCAAAGGTATAGCATTACAGTGGGACCTTCATTCTTTAGATACGGGTTTCCCCTACCTTTTTCTTGTATTGCTTAATATGTATTGATTGGCTTCCCAGTCGAACCGTTCGAACGATCTTCAAAAAAGGAACAAGTTATATATATTTGAAAGCTAGCATATAGGGACAACTAACAAGTCCCTGCATATACAGAACAAAATAGAGCAAGCAGAAATAAACATCTCTTTAGCAAAATTTTCAGTTCAATCAACTGTGATTTATCTGTTGAATTACGGTATCATTTCATGCTGACTACACCTATTGTTCCGCCTTGATCGAAGGTTTTCATACCTTATTAAATCTCTTGATTTTGTATTTACATGAAAATAATTAGGGACTATTATTTATGAAAGGTATCTTGTTTTCTCGTTGTTGTTGACAAATGTGTAGGATTTGGTGAAAGCTGAACTCGAAGCGGACCATTCAGAAGTCCCATTGGTAGTACAACCTCATGACTTCATCAAGAAACTTGCTGATGCCATGGAGAAGAAAAAAGGCTCTAAATTCTACTGAAAGTCGTGATCAGTCGATCGCTGGCTCGACATCCTAAGCGGAATTCCTCGCCTTTTTGAGGCAGAGCTATGTCTTACTTACCATTACATTTGCCATTTTGAAGAGATCGCATAATTTAATAGTGTGGATATAAACGTTTGATGATCAGAGACATCAGCAGGGTTGGTGGTGGTACGAAAGTTAACTTTTAACTTTTATTTTAGTCTTGACTTGTGCCACATATTGGTGACTGTGATGTTGGTTTTCCACGTTAATGAAATGTGCCTTCTTACAGGACAATGTTTACAGTAAGAAGAAAATTATGAATGAACATCTAAAATGCAGAGCACATTTGGGTGGTTTGCCAGTTGCAGATTGCGACTAGTACTATACCAATAAAACTATCATCTCGCGATGAATCACTGTTATCACAAACAACATCTTCTCTACACCATCAATACATATTTGTGATAAAGGTAACTCCATTTTGGAAGTTTTGTCACTGTAATGTTAGAAGAACAATGCATGATGGTTCACAAAATCCATGTTGCGTCATATTTCTGTTTTAAAAAGCATTTAAAGGCTCAGTACATTATATCCTTGCCAGTACAAAAGTATACATACAGTGTACACTGTCGCCCATAAAGTCGGCATATTTTTTAATCTTACATTATTTCATGAAATGATTGTTAAAGTAAAGTTTATACTTTATATATAGAGTTTATACCTTCTGAGAATAATGAAGATCAATAAAGATTTGAACAGATATTAAGAATAAACCATATTGTCACAATAGCATGAAAAAAGTAAACAAACTTTATTCCACCGTCATGGGGAACAGTGTATTTGGTATTTTATGAGTTGAGTCATACGCGGTTGTGATAGTGGTTATGTAATATTGGGCATTTCGAAATTATTTGGATGAACTTATTGTCTTTTTGTATATATAATGCTATATAAGGTATTCTGTTTCATTTTTTTTTTAAATCTCTTCCGTTGACATTTTAACATGATCATATCTTTAATTATAGAGTTTGAACCTTTTACAGTTCTTAAAATGGAAGTCCACCCTGATATTAGTTTGGTTTTAAATAGAACAGACAAATAAGAGGGACAAGGACATTTTGAGCAAATTCTTTGATCGTAATAGTGGTTATGTAATATTGGGCATTTTGAAATGATTAGGATGAACTTATTGTCTTTTTGTATATATAATGCTAAATAATGTATGCTGTTTCAAAGTTCTTTTTTTTATCTCTTCCGCTTTAAGCAAATTCTTTTATTGTGATAGTGTTTATGTAATATTGGGCATTTCGAAATTATTTGGATGAACTTATTGTCTTTTTGTATAATGTATTCTGTTTCAAAGTTTTGTGTATCTCTTCCGTTTTAAGCAAATTCTTTGATCGTGATAGTGTTTATGTAATATTGGGCATTTCGAAATTATTTGGATTAACTTATTGTCTTTTTGTATATATAATGCTATATAATGTATTCTGTTTCAAAGTTGTGTGTATCTCTTCCGTTGAAATGTTAACAAGATCATATATTTAATCATAGAGTTTGAAACTTTTAAAGTTCTTAAACTTCCAAACGGTAATTGCAAATCGGTCGATTTTAGTCGAAAAGCTTTGATTTGTTGCTAAATTGATATCTTGACCTTGAGAGGGATCTATACAACATAAAGAGTTTATCATTTAAAATTGAAAAACTCCGATTTCAACCGATTTCAACCGCGACAACGATCACTGAATATTAAAGGATCGCATATGCTTCCAATATGTTCATTTGAACCAAATTCATGACCCCATACCAAAACGTTGTATTACCTTTAAAATAGAAGTCCACCCTGATATTAGTTTGGTTTTATAGAACAGACAAATAAGAGGGACAGGGACATTTTAAGCAAATTCTGATTAAAAATGAGAAATTATTGTCTTTAGTTGTGATCAATCAAACACAAATTGGCAACTCTGTGACGTATCTTGCGAGGTACCCTCCCATTTGCTCTATGTACTAACACAAATCAGAAGAAAAAAACTTTCACTGACAAGAAATTGATAGTTGGTGGACTTCTCCTTTCACATCGATTCCAAACATATACCATAAATCTTCATATCGTTTTATGTCCCTGTAATTGAAATGTTCTCATTTGATATGAATGTGTACACATAATCAAAAATTGAAGCAGGGTATCGTAATCATGTAAAGAAAAATATTAACTAAATGATTGGTACACGTATGTTTTATTACATATCTTCGAGCTGCATAAGACTAAATTATACACACTTGTATATCCAGGCGCGGATCTACGGGGGGGGTTTAGGGGGTTTAAACCCCCCCCCCTTGGGCGGCCCAAAAAAAAAAAAAAAAAAAAAAGAAAGGGAAAAAAAGAAAGAAAAAAAGAAAAAAAGAAAGAAAAAAGAACGCACGCTGGAGAGAAACCCTTTCAAGTGCAAATATTGTGAGAAGATATTCAACTCATCTGGTAACTTAACCAAACACATGATAACTCTGGATATAACTGTGTATTAAACTGTTACTTGATTTAAAAAGACGTTATCATGCACTGCTTTTTATGGTCTCCATTGTGTTAATAGATGCCAGGAAAACATCACTTACGGGGTTCAAATAAACACCCCAAAAAAAATCGGCTCGCCGCTTCGCGGCTCGTGGACGATGCTCCGCATCGTCATTATTTTGGTCAAACCCCCCCCCCTTAGCAAAAAGCTAGATCCGCCCCTGATATCGTGTACTCAAATTAACTGATGTCACTTGTTTACATAAAAAATGCAGACTCCAATTGTGTTGGTGCTCACATCCTTGAAAAGCCACTGAGAGGAAAACTAAGAAAAACTAGCATTGTAGCAATACTATCTAGACATATTATTTTGAAATACTCGGTCATGTCAGCCAAAGTAGAATTTATTGAGTCATGTTATTTGATCTTATATTTGAGCAATTCTTTGCGAAGCATCTAATCTAATCAAAAGTGGTAATTATGATTTTTGTTATTTTCACATACAATATTTATTGCATATAGCATCAAAAATTATTTCAAACCCTGGTTACTTCCTGATCACCAAGAAGAGTCATAGAAGGGACGAATTTTATTCAATTTTTTTATTTTTTAGTAATAAAAGGATTAATAATAATAAATGATAATGATTAATGCTGATAAACTATAATCTGTCATTGTGACACATTTAGACGATATGGGGGTTAAATGTGTTTTGTATATGTAGTCTAAGATAGGTCAAAACT
The DNA here is from genome assembly GCA_035222895.1 of Strongylocentrotus droebachiensis. NCBI lineage: Eukaryota > Metazoa > Echinodermata > Echinoidea > Camarodonta > Strongylocentrotidae > Strongylocentrotus > Strongylocentrotus droebachiensis. The sequence continues at coordinate 32,582 of JAVYIG010013128.1, forward strand.
CAGATCTTACACTTGAGGTTAATTTGCACTTATAGAAATGAAAATCTATCTGGCGGGCATCTGTTTCAGCCGTTATGGCGGGTACATGACTTTTGTTGAATTTATTGATTTCAATGTTGGATATATTTGTAGAAATATCTTAAGTGATTGCAGAAATCGCCAATGTAATCCTTTGTATTCAAAGTGCTGGTTCACATTAAATAATAGTTTGATATGTGAATATAATCTTGTATGTCTCATTTCTTTTGAATATATCTCCTTTGAGACTTAGGAAGACAGCCTGATCTCGAGAGAAATTGTGACATCTCAGAGGTAGACGATAATATTATTAATATACGTTGACAAAAAGACTTAAGATTCTTTAAACAATGAATTACGCTCCATTAACTTAAATCCTGCTTTTATCTATAGTTGTTTTAAGTTGTAGTAAATGGATGCTTTAAATCTAACCAAAACATCCCCTGTTTCATTGACATCCATTTTATCTGAGGCTGTATAAAATTTGACTGTTCTAAACCAAAACCATCATTTTCATATTACTTACCCTACGGCTCAATATTCAATTGCAATTACTACGTATCATGGTTTGACTTTTATTTGCACATATTGTTTATGCCTCTTATATACTCTGCGAAACGAGGCGAAAGGAACGTTGAAGCGAACATAATATTTCCTAGTATGATCAAAGGAAATAACAAAAACATGGCTATGTCTGTTTGCCTTTCGTCTTACTTTTCAATTCTCCTAGTTTTGACTGGGAAAGCACTGATCATTGTCTTCATTTCAAATCTGATGTTCACGTTTTATTCACTAAAAGAACACCCGCATCTAACGCTAGATTGCAAAAAAAAAATTAGGCAGTCGGTATCAGCTATATGCATCAAATTTGATTTTGAAAAGGGAAAAAGGACCCCCCCCCTTAAAAAAATAGAGATGTAGATGTCAATTTAACATTTTGAACTTGACATATACCTTCCTAAGTGCATGTTTTTGTCAGCTATCTCTTTTTATCTGGCTGTAGTTTTCTGGAGGTAGTTGTTGCCAAGTGTCGAATAGGTGATCCACAGGATACATGTCGACCTAAAATGTCAGTAGGTAACAGGCGCGGATCTACGGGGGGGGGGGGTTTAGGGGGTTTAAACCCCCCCCCCCCCCCGTTGGGCGGCCCCCCCCCCCCCCAAAAAAAAAGGAAAAAAAAAAGAAAAAAAAAAAGAAAAAAAGAAAGAAAAAAGAACGCACGCTGGAGAGAAACCCTTTCAAGTGCAAATATTGTGAGAAGATATTCAACTCATCTGGTAACTTAACCAAACACATGATAACTCTGGATATAACTGTGTATTAAACTGTTACTTGATTTAAAAAGACGTTATCATGCACTGCTTTTTATGGTCTCCATTGTGTTAATAGATGCCAGGAAAACATCACTTACGGGGTTCAAATAAACATCCAAAAAAAAATCGGCTCGCCGCTTCGCGGCTCGTGGACGATGCTCCGCATCGTCATTATTTTGGTCAAACCCCCCCCCCCCTTAGCAAAAAGCTAGATCCGCCCCTGGGTAATATACCATTCTTACACAAGCAGGGGGAGTTTCACAAAGATCCTAAGTAGAACTTAACACTAAGTTGGACTTAAAAATTATGGACAGCCATTGGAGCCTTAAAATGAATTATATTCAAAAGCAAATATTCAAGTATTTTAGACTTTTTTTATATATTCCACATCAAGAACATGAAATCTCCTTGATGATACAAAATATGAATGATTTGAATCAACATTTTATGCCTTTCAAAATTACTTTTACAAAATATTTTCAAAGATGCTAACGGCTTTCCATAATTTTTAAGTCCAACTTAGAGATAAGTTCAACTTAGAATCTTTGTGAAACACCCCCCAGGCCTCATTTCTGGATCATTATACACTGTTGCCCATAAAGTTGGAATACTTTGTATTATCTATTTCAATGAAGTGATTGTGAGAACATTGGTTATTCATGATGGATGTATAGTTTATAGTTTGAATATATCACATCAATGTAAAGAGTCACAGTGATTGATCAGTAACGTTCTGAGAATATATAAACTATAGTTTCACTTTCAAGTATACATTTTATTCTCGAAATCATTTCATCAATAGAGGTAATACAACGTATACCAACTGTATGGGCAACATTACAGATCAGGAAACTGTAGAGCTAGGTTTCTGCCCTTGAAAACATCACTACCGCCCACGTACCCTGTATGAAAAAACATGAGTTATTGAACGAGGGCAGTGAACAAGAACGAGTACAAACAAAAATATGTTATTTTCGGATAATAATTCAACGGTCCCCTAGGAGGCTTCGTTAAACCTCATTCGAGGGGAAAATTTCTATCATTTCGTTCACGATTAGATATGGAGTAACAACCTCAAGACAGGCATTGCTCGAAACTATAAAATAATCAATTTAGTGGAGCTCTTTTTTCAACAGCACTTTACTATCACAACGGTCAATGTTGATCACATTTCTACGGCTGTAGGTGTTGACGATTTGAAGGTCTTTCAGGGCATCTCTGTCGCTAAAATAGGGGTAAGCTAACAAATGAGTTCAACGGAATAATTTTACTTAATCTTCTAGAGATTAATCTCACTTGCGGGCGCTGTGATAGGAATCATTTATCTTGAATGGGAATGCAAATTATAAACACATCGTAAGTCGTATACACAGAGAGAGAAAGAAAGAGAGAGAGAGAGGGAACATGAATGGCATAGCAAGTTATATTTTTGGTATAGCATGCTTTGGGGGTTGACTTTATATACAAATACAATAATGTAAAATAGTAAGCACTCCTGATGATCACAGCTGGTTGATAAAACTGATATGGATGCGCAGAAAAAAGTAGAAAAAAATGTAAGTGTTATTAGTGAAACATAATCTATTCACCATCTTCCCAGTTGATTCTGGGTCTCCCTCTGGGTCTACTTCCTTCCAATCCACCCTTTAAGAGGCTTTGGTGCCTTTTAACATTACCAAAGTATTTGATTTTTCTCTCCTTAACTAGTCCTACTAGTGCAATTTGTTTACGCCCTGTCGTGTGCAATATCTCTTTGTTGGTTTTCATTCGAATCCATTCGGATATTTTCATCATTCTTCTTTAAATCCACATTTCAAAAGATGTTATTCTGTTTTCCATGGTCTTGCTTATTGTCCATGTTTCTGCTCCATACAATAGGACAGACCCTACATAACAGTTTACTAGTCTCAACCTAAGCGCAAATTTCACCTTTCTATTTGTGAATAATCCTTTCATTGCCAGAAATGTATTCCGAGCAATTACTATTCTTCTTTTTATTTCTGCTTCGCATCTTGCATCATCTGTGATATTTTGTCCTAAGTAGATATAATTACTGACTTGCTCAATGATATATTTTACATTATTAGTTTGTATATTGTGAGACATTATTGAGTATTCTCGTTTTTTAAAGTATCGATTGTAATATAGTAAATTCATTATTTTTTGTTTTGTTACGTTTTCTCAACTGATTTGTACCAATATACTTTGTTTAGCTATTTTAGGGGTTAGGCTCGACTAGCACATGTGCTATTATCTGGCCACTTTTACAAACCAATAGTTTCTCTTCTTGTATATGTAAAATCATTGTATGAAATATATGTATTGCTGTTGGTAAATAAATCAAATCATATTGATGATGATGGTGATGATGATGATGATTAATGTTGGTTATGATGATGATAATATTTATGACATTTATGATAGTGAAGCTGATAAGGATGATGATGGTGCGATGATGATGATTTTGATTATGATGATCATGATGATGATGAATATGATGATCATGATGATGATGATTATGATGATGTTGATGATGAAGATGATGATGGAGACGAAAATAATGATGAGAATGATCATAAAGAAGATAATATAGGTAATAAATATAAACGATAATCTTCACACTCTATTATTACATAAATAATGAAGGAAGTAATAGCTGGTATACAGAACATTTGCGTCCAATTACAACAAAAATAACATCCACATGATTCGTGAGATTACTACATGAAATTAGAGCAGAAGACGAATAAAATTACGATTATATATATTTTAAAAAAAATATTTTCCAAAAATATACACAAAGTTTTGTCCTTATTATGACTTATGAAGCTCAAATATTTTTCTGAATGAAGCGCATTGAAGCATTTAATTGTACTATGGTCACTCGATGTATTGTTGCTAATCACAACCATGATGACAGCAAATATTATTGTTTACCATCTACCAGATATATGAGGGGTCTGCATTACCATGATCAATCATCATCCAAGGGTCCGAATGATAATGTCCGGATGATATTGTACTATATAAGATAATGGGTTGGGACCTGCTACCCCCTTGCTCAGAAAGGCGCATGCTTGCAGTGAAAATCATCCGAATTATCTGGGGATAGTCGTCTGAGCCGCCTCTGGGCTCTAAGTTTAGGGATAGTTATGCTGGATTATTGTTTTGAATAGTAGTCTATATAGTTAAATACCTGTGGGTAGAAACTGCAGTTTTTTTTTGTCAATGGTGGTTTTAGGGATAGTGGCCCTGGTTATTTGGTCAAAATATCCACTTAATTAACCCCCCCCCCCTCCCACACAAACCCCAACCCCAAAATGCTATTATATAGATTTTCCTGGGGGGATATATAATGAATTTTATTCTGGTTTGTTGAAATTCGTTATGTCTTTATGCAGCATTATAATACGAAGCAAACAAGACGACGGATGCGTATATCAATACTCTCAAACTATATGAAAAAAATGTATGTTCTTTTGTCTCAAAATCATAATAATGGTTCATATCAACAATAAACAGTCTGATATAGTATTATTCTACGATTTCATGTAGCTGTTTTACAAGTTCATAATTCCGAAACGGAAGTTGCTGGATTTTATTCGACACAACAAAAAATATTTCACAATACAGTGCGTAATGTGATTTATGCGAATAGAAATGACACGGGTTTACATCAAATTAAATTTGATTGAAATATCATACGGAGGGAATGGAGGGGAAATACCCTTTCAACCGCCCTTTGTTATGAAATTCTCTCTCTCTCTCTCTCTCTCTCTTTCTCTCTCTCTTTCCCTCTCTCTTTCTTTCTCTCTCTTCCTCTCTATCTCTCTCTCTCTCTCTTTCTCTCTCTCTTTCTTTCTCTCTCTTCCTCTCTATCTCTCTCTCGCTCTCTCTTTCTCTCTCTCTTTCTCTCTCTCTTTCTCTCTTTCTCTCTCTCTCTCCCTCTCCCTCTCTCTTCTTCTCGCATACCGCAGGATGTGTCATAGCATAGTTAGTCATTTACTTGGCTTAATGATTCGAATCCCAGCCGGCACTAAAGTCTTTTGACAATCCATAAAGCCAGGTGCAAATGGGTACCTGGCAATATTATTGTTGAGGTAATAACAAATGCAGGGCCGTTAGGTGATAGCATTGATGCTGATAAGGCTTTCCTGGGTAATCACTTTTTTTTTTTTTTTTGAAAACAGGATTGTTATTTTTATTATCATTATTTAATAATAATTGTTATCATTAATATACATTTTTTGTTATCATTATTATTTTCATTATCATCATAATCATTATTATTATTACTATCGTATTCTATGCGCTATGAAATCATAATATATTATCTTCATCAAGTGAACAAATTACAGGGACTCTTTAACAACTAATCTCAAGTAAATATGTTCTAGATATTTTTATGAACCACATTAATGAACTTGTGGCTTTTAAAGTGAAACCCATCATTTTCTTGCAGGAGTGTAACGTGAGACAATGGAGGACGATACTCAAGATAAAATCCATGAGGGATATCTCATCACAGGAGAGCAGAAAAATGTCGATGGAGGATCAACTGTCGATTTCAAGGTAATAAAAAGGGTCACAGCATGTATGAAGAAAAACAAATTATTTAAAAAATCAGATAATTACAAGCGGACAAATTTCCGGAAAAGTTCTATCCGGACGATTATTCCAATATGATACTTTCTCCAAAACTATCACTACTTGTCTGAATAGTTTGTCCAAGGACCAATTGAACCTTTTATTAGGTCTTATGGAAAGGTGCGTGCGTGTGACAATGACAATGATAATTTATTCTCATTATACCCACATTGGGGTATTGGAGAAGTTCACAACTTATCAGTTTACAACTGATCAGTTTGCAATCGAAACCGAGCTGACCAGATTAAACTTTTTAAAAAGCAGAAACACCATCCAGAGACTCCTAATAAATTGCGTAAATACTGATTAATTACTTATATCATTACAATCTATATTCTCAGTTTTCTTAAGTATAACTGATTTTCTGATAAAATTGAAGATATGGCGTATTTATTTTAATACTGAATGAACGCCATTAAACTATTACCAACAACAACAACAACGATCAGTTTGAATTTGTCAATTTAACACTGTAAAATATACAATACAAAACGAATTAATGTTGATGAATACAAACTTGATTACACTATCGACAATAGTGAGACAATTATGATGATAATGATAATAATAATAATAATAATGATAATAATAATAACAATATTGATAATATTAACTATAATAATTAAAAAACAAAACTATAATAACAATTACAACGATAATTCATGACAAAATTAATGGAAGCAATTGAAAAAGAAAGTTATTAGCACCAGTAAATTGATATTTGAATTAATGAATGAATGAAAATAACATGAAGTTAATATTAAACTCATAACATGTAATATTGAACTCATAACATGTAATATTGAACTCATGTTAATATTTAGCACATGTTAATATTGATCTCATGTGTATGTGCGTATGTTTCTGTGCGTGCGCGTGCGCGCATATGTGTCCGTGTGTACGTGTGTGCGTGTGTGTGTTTGTGCGTGGTGTGTGCGTGTGTGTGTATGTTTGAAAGGTGATATAGGGAATAGCTCTGTAATCTAGTTCATAAGTTGCTATATATTGATTACTCTTGGTGATGAAGTAAAATCATTCATACCATCCGAGCAATAAACTTTCTTTAACGGATGCCCACTTGCACTGATGCTGATGAAATTTTACTGTAAAAATAATATCAAGATGTTTATTATTTTGTTTGTAAATCAAAGTAATCAGACAGAAAGGGTTTAAATAAAAAATGCCGACAAAGTTGATAATTTTTTCGTTTTTCTTTTCCAAAACCAACAAACGCGCAAACTGAAAGCGGATACATGAAGTTCTCTGTTTCTATTCTATGAAAACAGAAATATTTAAGATGAAGTAAATACAAAACCGAAAGAGAACAATGATGAATGCTGCAATATTATCACTACACAAGTATTTATAGTATATAACATTATTTAAATATTTAAACAAATCATTGAGCTTAATAGGATAACTTGAACCTTGATCTATAGCGTTGAATATTATATTTGTAAATTTATATGTTTCATTGTATCTTTATCATTATCCCAAGCATCACAAAGTAATACAATTGACAACATCTATCCAAAAAAAAATTATTCTACTTCAATGTATTTCTTTCTCTACATATTAAAGTGCTGAGTGATTCGTAGAAAAAATCATGGTTTTTATTCTATAATCTAGAAATGTATGTTCTTACTATCAATATGCCTTTTGAATTTTCAAAAAATTCAATCGGGAAGTCTGCTAAATTAGAGTTTATAATTTGGTTTCTGACACTACCCAATTCGTTTCTCCAGCCCCTTCGTTAAACGATCGAAGTGACCTCTATATGCAAATTTCGGCATACTACGTCACGGACAGTACTCGACCGTACTATTAGGATGTTGCCTTATCCGTACAATGTGTTCGCAATGTCATAGTACACGAAAACTTACAAAATCTGGACTGGTTTACAACATTTACTTTGTAAAAGATCCCTCTCAAACTTCAAGAAAAAAGAGATGCTAGCCTTGATGAGTGAAAGATGTATCGCATAAATCCTAATTTCCTCCATGAGATTCACAGAATTTGCTGCGATCCTGAATTGCTGAAATCGAACCATCAATGTGCGTACGAATCAACGGTGATTGTAGTTGAAATAAAAACATGCAATCTTTAAAAATTCATTTAAAATCAAATTTAGCAGGAAAGAACTAATTGATTAAGAATTACCGTAGATTAAAGTTGTATTCCAATATTGGAAGTATTTTCTTCACAAGTAGAATCGTAGAATAAATCAAAATATGGCAGTGAAGATGAGCTCTAATTCGCCCATTGGCCCTTTGCAAGCGTTTGAAACGCATTGCAACAGCCATGGTACTGCTTTTCTGTGACTCTCTGAAAAACTGCGCATGTTTACATCGAAATCTAGAGGTGATCCCGGGGAAACAATGCCCAAATTTGGACATGCCATTCATGAAACTGAGAAAAGAATCCATGCGTGTTGACTTTGTTGCCTACCCCCGTACTTTTAATATATTTGAGCGGTAAAAAAAGGTTCCAATTTATAGCGATCTTTTTCTTACAAAAGTCAGGGTTAGTATATATACATGTATATGTGATATTCAAGCTATCTTTGAGCCAAAAATCTAAGGGAAATTCATTTAGGATCAGGTAGAGATAATCACAAACGTAAGTCTTGACACTCGATCGCCCTCAACCCCTGGTGATTCTGTGCTGAACACGTACGGACCGAACGAAATATTTGCAGCTAGAAACTACTTTCCATGGATAAATTGCAAATTTTGATAGACTACAAACGTTGAATGTAAGTTTTCCATAATTAAAGACTCCATTATTAAAGCAATAACTCGGTATTTATTATAGAAAAAGAAGTTGAAATGTTGAATGTGTGTGCGAGTGAAATGCCGGGAGGAAGTATAAATGAAAGAAGAGCGTGATGTTATCATGAAAGTCGTAATGGCCACGTGCGCGCACGTGGAATTTTCCATTGTAAGCGCCAGCATGTGGCTCTTCTTCTAAGTGTACAAACTCCCTCTTTAAAAAAGATGAAATGCAAGAAATTATTAAAACACTGTTTCGAGGGAAATTACGTAGAAACGAGCAATTCTAGTGACTCAGCTGTAATTGTAAATATACAGGTGTTATTCTGCTGATAAATTTGTAACATAACAAGAGGTTTTCTGGACATTTACCATATTTGTTTTCCTTTATCAAACTGAAGCAATTTTACATGTACTTGGAATTGATATAGTTTTCCCGGCACCGTGACTGCCAGAATTTTAATCCAGGTTTACATTGAAATATCATAATTTGTATTGCTGTTTATTTGTACCAGGTATTGATATCAGCAATTGTACTTCAAGCTTTGGAAACTTTACTTGAAAATCATCGATCCTCCAGATCCTCAAATCGATCCTCAAATTTTATCAGGAAACCTTTTTCCTGTAATATATATATATTTTGTAATCTTTATTTTTCTTTGTTTGTTGCCATGGCAACCTTATATTTTAATTTAAAAAAATGTTGTGGAAAGATGTACCTGCCATCATCTTGGAATGCAAAGTGTTTTGAGTAGTAATTTGATCTGGAAAGTAAATATATTATTGAAGGATAATTTGTGTACTCCAAATACAGTGCAAAATTGTCATGATTTAATGGACTTCAATTTTTAGTCTAACATCCTAATGCCGATGAGATTGTTGTGATGGTGATCGCTGGAAGTTGCATGTTTCAAGTTTCAAGTTTCAAGTTTCAAGTTTATTTATGGGTCAAGTCTGCTGAAAAAAACTTCATATGAAACAAGACGACTTCACAAAATTCATCTTTCCACTAAACAAATCATATCCTGTCTGTAATTAAATGTTTTGATTGAAGTTTTAACATACGTTTGGGGTTAAATAGTTTTTAGTGTGTCAATGACCGTTAGATCTTTATAGGCTGCCGCTGTGCGAGCCGTGTACAGCAGGGCGATGAACGAAATTGTTGTTGTTCGGTACACGGCTGGCCCTGGCGGTCGTCGTGTGGGCATTTTCGGTGGCTAGCGATAGCAGAAGAAAAACGAGTGGCCGCTGGTCGCGTTTTAGGCAGGTGGTTGTTAAGACATGTTTGAATGAATGCTAATGTGAAATAATATGCATTGTCTGTAAGTTCCCGTTTAAATTCGGCAGAAAATGTCCCTTCCTTACGCAAGTTTTCTGCTAGCTTGTATCTTTTCACGAAGTCATTTTCTGTGAAGTGGGCGTCGCATATTTTTACACGGTTGTTATGGCAGACACCGGGGCCTGTAAAATCCTTGCGATAACTTTTCACAAATTTCACCCATTTGTTTCGTCGGCTGGGATCCTTCTTTTAACTCAGAAAGCCGTAAAAACTTCCTGTCTTGTTTCGAGATGTTCTAGAACATCCGTAAACGATGCAGTTTGTCGGCATTTTGCCGAATTTAGACAGAAACGCGTTTTTTGATAGGGTGGTTTATTACTGATTGTGATGTTCGTAAGTGTAATTCGCGGGTACTTTCGACATGTCAGATCAGCGCGCGGTCAACACTACTGCGAGTGACGTCAGTGGTGACGTCAAATCCCGACCTGTATCACGTGACTGTTAGTAAGCTTTTCAGAATTGAACGCTTGTGTTGGCTGAAAAATGCCAATTTCAACACTTAATAACAAAAAAACGGTAAATCAGAGAGTAAAAAAACTTTGATTTATTTCTTCAGTATATATCAAATAATGTATACCCAGCATTTTTTTTAATTTTTGAACACATCAAAATACGAGTAACTCAGCTCTTTAAAACAGTATTTAGTGTACCATTCCACCATGGGTGTTTTTATTGTCTAAATAATGAAAAAAATCATCTGCCATTATTAATTTCGAAATAAAATGATACTCATAAAAGTGCATACCCTTTTTTTGACATCGAAACAAATAATAACGTTTTGACCTCCCCATTGGGTTATGTCAAGTACAACTGAGCTACAGAGGGAAGTAGGTCTATAATGAACTAGCTGATTTATTGACCACATGAACATTAGTTAAACCACAGGATTTTTGTGATTCCTGGTTCAAAAATATTTGAATATGACTCAAGATTGTTTCAAAGTAAACCAGATATAGAACATTTGTCACTTCACCTTTTTGTGAGTGAATATTTGTACTCCCTATGTAATAACATAATTTGGCAATTATTTACGTATGATGAATAATATCTAAGATATAAAGTAACCCTTCAAAACAACATCCCAGACAATCGCTTCATGTATGCCTGATGACACCAGGGACATTTTAGATCCTATTCATTTCATGCATGGCTATACGCCATACTGGTTCAAAATTGCTCAAGGTACCTGCATAATAAACCTTTGTTCAGGGCAGCTCTTACAACCTATTCATGGCGGTAAAGGGTCACATTGCCACCTCAATCTCGCGGTTCAATGCTGCAACCATTTGACTCAGGCTTCGTCCTGGGGGAAAATGTGAACCTTTTGATGTTGAAATTTGATCCCTTTCAGGGATTCTGTTATTTTGATGTAGATTAGGACCTTGATTAATTTTAAAGGTGTGTATTTGTACGATTATCCCAAAGTTTAAAACAAAAATCATCCTTTCATAAATAAATTAGGTTTATCCTTTTTCCACCAAAATGTATAACATCGCGCATTTTCCCTTAACTTTAAACATTCATTGATGATCTATGTACGACGACGAAGACGACGGCGATGATGATGATGATGGTGATGATGTTAATGTTGATGACTATGGTGATAACTATGATGATGTACAATCCTTTAAAGCCATTTTAGTATCATCCTGTTACTATTTGGCTTAATACTCCGTTGCTAATAAAATTGGGGAAAATTAATGGCAATCTCCTATGACATTGGATCAGTCCGAGACATTTATTGGTATAATCAATAATTTGTTTGTTTGGAATCTTGTCAGTTCATGGTGTACAATTGCTTATAAAGCGACTTTTAATAATTCTCATGGCCAGATTATTTGGAATAACTACTCCATTAAAATAAACAATAATACTCATTATAAGCACAGCTGGTACAACAATGGTATTAAATATTGTAAGGATTTACTTCATGATGACGGTAACATACTACATTCTCACTTTAAATGAGTTCATTGTAAATTACCCTGGGGTAAAATGTGATGTTGTGAATTATTTTTCATTGATTCATGCAATTCCCTCTCATGGAAGAAAAAAAAAATTCACAAAACACTTTTGTGTCAATCGAATTTTTGATAATCCAAATTCAGAAACTAAATGGGCCATGCACATGAATAAGGCAAACCTGGATTGGACTATTATTTACCGTCTTTATTTCAAAGCAACCTTGCCCACTAAATTAAGATATTTTCAATTCATTCATCGCTACCTCCCTCTGAATAAATTTCTTTTTTTAATTAAATATATTGATTCAAAACTTTGTTCCTTGTGTAAAACTTGATGACGAGACATTTCAACTTCTTTTGGGGGACTGTAGAATTGCTAATTCCTTTCGGTCAGAAGTGCAGAAAAATATACTGCACAAGAAACTGCAAAACAGTTTCATTATTATCAATAGAGATAAATATTTTGGTATCATAGATCTCGCTTTTGACAACTTTAATTTTAAATTTCTTTTTGCCAAATAATATCTCTTATGTTGCCGATGTAATAATACATTGCCCGATATCTATCAGTTTATTAGTAAATTCAAATTGAGTTGTGCTATTGAAAAAACTAATTGCTACTGGTTGTGATAAACTTGAATCTTAGAACAATAAATGGGACCTTTTGAATATTTAATTTGTTTGTATGCTATATTCTGGGTATAGATGTATGTTATGTGTGTTTCTATATATACATGTAATATGAATTGCTCAGTATATGCTGAATTCCTTTGGGGTTTTTTGGGTCTAATTTTAACAGACAAAGTCACAAGCACACCTTGTCTGGATGGTGATGTTTTTCCTGACGCGCTCCTTTGTGTGCGGAGAGAACATGTCTTGCCTTTTCTGCCACCATCCAGGAGGGGTCTTTTAGTGGGTTTTTAATGAGCTTCGGATGCATCCTTCCCCTTCTCAGCCTTGTATTTGTTTTTATATTTTGATGGTTGCTTCCTATAAAAGCTCCTTTATGGCAATGACTTTGGCTGTACTTTTGATGTAAATTGTACTCTTTTTTTTTTTGTATTTTTTTTTTGTATTTTTTTTTAAATGCTTGCATTTTAATATTGTATAAGGTCAGCTGATGAGTGTGAAGGACCTGGTAGTTAAATTTTGTATAAGCTCCTTAATCATTATCCTTCTTACTGGATTTAAAAACCAGTCAGTTAGGTTTCTTTATCTTCTTTTCTTGGGAGTACATCAGCACGCAGGACGATCATGGTAAATTGGCAATCAAAGGATTTGTGTAATCATGCCAGGTTATTGCTCATTCTCTCTCTGTGTTGATACAGCGACAGAGGTAAATGAATGTCACTTCTGTAGCCGTCACCTTAATACATGAAATATAATGTAAAGAAATAATGTGCTTATATTTTAGCCTAACCTGCCTTCAAATTTGCCCCACACCCGATCTCTACAATATATCCATTTCGGATTCGCCCGGACAAGGCTCATGCAATATGACGTAATGTCTCTTCCTTTGATTTATAACTATCAACATAGAAGCGGAATAAGGTCTACTTCATCCTCTGGAAGCGGGGAAAACATATTTACAATCTAGAAGGTTTCGAAAATGAATCAAAGGTCAAAGGGAGGAGGAAGAGCTCCATCAACGTCTTTGGAGGAAGAAGGAAGTCAATCAGTTCTAGTAAGATCCCATCTCACATGCTGACGTCAAAGGTCAACGTTCATTGTATGGACATGAAGATAAGTCGAAAGACAAATCACGTGATCATTCTCATACACGCCAAGATTCCCTATTACTTCAAAACACTGAAAGAGTAAGTATGACATTTAGCAATTTTATTCAGATTAAGTAAAATAATTGGAATTGCAATGGAGCTTTCCACCTAGACGCATTCTAATGATTTTATGAAACACTGCTCAACGTTATGAAATTGATCATTATTCAATCAAAAATCTATACAGAAAAATCCTGACTATCAAACAATTTGATTTTCTTATTTTTTTGTCGGAGGATTAATTTTTAGGATTGTTTGATGCGGTCTTCTGTAAAAACAAATATCCCTTCACCTAAATATTACTCTCAGGTCCTTTTCGCTTTTCATGTGATTTGTATAATATTCTTTTTGTATAATATTAGGTATCCGTTTCCCTTTGAGAAACCTTTAAAAAAAAGATAAATCCCCCCTTGTTGAATTTTAGCTGGAGGTAGTGGTGGTAGTGGCAGTAGTGGTGGTGGAGGGTAGGTGGTGGTGGTGGTGGATGATTGGTGGAGGTGGTGGAGGAGAAGTGGTGGTGGAGAGTTGGTGGTGGTGGAGGGATGGTGATGGAGGAGGACTTAAAGGGAGGAGAGGGGGCCAATGAGAAGGGCTTCCTTAAATTTAGTTGGAATGAACTCGCATGATGGTTATTCTTGATTTTTTTAAATGTTGATTCCTCGATAGGGAAGACATCAAGCCTTGGTATGAAGCTTTTTCTCGTGTTTCTAAAGATATGGAGACGAGGAATACAGACAGAAAACCTTCGGAAGACGTGGTCCTTCGTGCTAAGAATCCCGTGAGTCAACTGCATTGTTTCCTTTATGATTATGATGGGAATAATAATAATAAATAATAATAATAATAATAATAATTTTGACTGTAATGATAAGAATTATAATAATGAAAATAATAATAATAATAATGACATTTCCAGAAAGATTGTGCTTTTATAATTTAAATTGTTATATTTGTTGTGAATTACCGAATAAATAATAAATAAATAAATAAAATCAGGTAGAATTATACACTGTCGCTCATAAAGGTGGAATATTTTTGTTTAATCCCAATTTATGGAATTATTTTAAAAATAATTTAAAAATACTAGATCTAGATAATAGTATACATTCTCAGATTGTATTGAATAATAATTTGCCAATGTGTGTTTTGCGTGACTGATTAGGCATGTATATGCTACTATGCTTATCAACTAGGGGACCTATGCCCTTAAGTCATAAATGACAGTAATGAGGATTCATGCCCCACAAAAGGGCACTAATATAGCACATTGACACAGTGTTGATCCTGGGGCCTCACAGTTACGAGGCCATTTTCTGTTTTTTTTTTTATTTATGGAAACTGCCCCCTACCCTAGCCCCCGCTGCGTACAGTCATGGTTCAGTGACAAAGCAATGGCCTCGTAACTGTGAGGCCACAGGATCAACACCGTGTCGATGTGCTATATTAGTGCCCTTTTGTGGGGCATTAATCCTTATTACTGTCATTTATGACTTAAGGGCATAGGTCCCCTAGTTGATAAACATAGTAGCATATACATGCTTTAGCAGTCACGCAAAACACACATTGGCAAATTATTATTCATAAAATCTGAGAACGTATACTATTATCTAGATCTAGTATTTTTAAATTATTTTTAAAATAATTCCATAAATTGGGATAAAAAAAAATATTCCACCGTTATGAGCGACAGTGTATATTACCTTAGCTAAAGCCTCACTGTCGATAGGGCAGTTCGATAATTTTAGCCTACAAGTACCCATACAATACATCTGGGTAGATGGTGGAACATGTTATGAGTGCTTCTTGATATTACAATTACCTTTTCTTGTGGGTACATTTCGAAAATTGAGGGCCATTTGTCTTTGATTGATGAATTCCGCCGGGCTAACGTTGGTAAATTGTGACCGGTTTTCCAAAATAACATTGTTCAACAAATATCGTAGCTAATACCAGGAGAGAATACGTTCCAAACCTCATTAACTGAAAAGACCTTTGTAATCACTATTCCATTTCAGAACCACAATAGCACGGCGAGTAGGGACAGTGGTCGAAGTTCGGCGGATGTTTCCTCCGTGCGATGGTCGCAAGGTTCGTCTGGAAGTTGGAATAGTGACATCATCAGTAGCTGTCCTCCATCACCATCGTTTATCCCGAATAACATCCGTTTCGAGATGGATGAAACGGAGGAACACGGGGAGGACGATGATGATGATCACATCACACCGTTATCATCAGGGCAGAAAGCACGACGAACACTAACAAATTCGGTTATCTACAAGAGTGTAGAAAGAAGCGGTAGGTTCTAAAATGTAGATTCTCGTTTTTTAATCTCGAATTTTACACTGAATAAAAAAAAAATAGCTTTCCGAATAATGACATGACCGTAGAAAAATACTGCTAATGCACGAACAAATCAAAAAAAGAATGTCAGAAACTATAGCATCCAATGAACAGTTATTGCACACAAATGAAAAATCATACTATTTATATCAATCGTATTCCGATTAATAATTGCCACAAAAGTGACTGAAGATTATCTGAAAACTGTGAATATAGTGGATGTTCAGTAAATTCGACTTTTACAGGAATAGTTGAGTTCTTGTTTAGGACGGCAAATGCCTGCAAAGTGCATGGTTA
>JAVYIG010013129.1:0-49038 GCA_035222895.1 Strongylocentrotus droebachiensis
ACCTCTATGTACTATAAGCCTACCAAAACATCTAATTACACATTATGTGAGGTATAAACCCTCAAAACAATACTTGGATGGGGTGTATCGTACATTATATTATGTTCACTTATATAAATACGAATAACATCTGTATAGGTCATCATCAGTTCAAAGTTAAGCATTTGAGTGTTTATATACACCTCCAATTTTAAACATTTGTTTAAGTTTGTGTTTAACTTAAACACGAAATAAACACTTGTGAGTGATAATAAACACGTGCTATTGTTATGTATCGTGTTTAAGTATTTATAGATGAGAAAACTAAGTAGATTTTATTATACTTATTTATGTTTATATTTTATCAGTTGTTTAGTTAGTTTAGTTTTGTCAGCACTTAAATGTATGTTTTATTCTTATCTTACGAGTTTTGTTCTTTTAGGACGTATTCATAAGCCACTCATGAGGGACCTTAAATCCACAAGCCTTGCTTTCAACCAAGGTCACCTCATCTTTCTTTTGTAACGCCATATTCTGTAAACTTGTTATATTCATGTCATATTTGTAAAGTGTGTTATGAAAGAAAGATAAATCAAACTTGAAACTTGAAACTTGAAACTTTATTGACAAAGTTTTCCAGCTTATTATTAGCTATTATGTGCTGAAGTTCTTTGAAGTATTATTAAGATGTATTCATTCATCTCATATATTAAAAAAATAATTCAGTTACGTGGAAAAAAATCGAGAAAAGGTGATATCATTTCAACTTTACCCTAAGTTAGTGTTCGGATCGAAATAACCGTACAGCTGGAGACGGACGCGTACGCGCGCATCCGTTCCACATGCTTGCCTTGATTCAAGGCTTTGGATTATTGGTATTGTTGGTGAAGATGATTACATGGCGATTTTCCATCGGTGATTGGATGATTTTCGCTGGTCAATATGAGAGGGCGTTTTTTCCCACATTTCGATAGATGTATTGTAGTTATTCATATAATAATATTATTAGGCCTATAGTAGTCCTATTCATAAAGACCTATTCCTTTTAAATTAAATATGCGATTCGCCGTGTTAAATATTTCACTTGGCTACAAATAACCGACCTTACTCTAAACTGTGTAAGTATAAAAGTATGCATTGATAAAAGAAGTTGGTAATTCTTCTCCCCTACAATTACCAGTGCCTTATCATTCATCAACTTGACCAATTTAGCGAATAATTCATGTATGGACCTCCTAGCTCTTTTATGAAACACTTATCTCAGCTTATCTCAGGACCCTACCCTTAGAGGAACAAATGAATGTAAAGAAGTATCTACTCTGGAAGATTACTGTTTTGAAAGAAGAGGATGTAGGATAATTGGCCGAGCTTTAGCAGAAGACAATCATTGTCATTGACAATCGGGGAATGAATGGAGGTATCGACCGATCTGCGCGTGCGGAGGTGCTTGCGCATTTTGTATTGTGAGTGTATTGAAAAGGAAAGACGTGAAGCTTCAGCAAAATAAGACGGCAATTTCCCTCAAAAATAACAGACCTAATTTTTCGTATTGAAGAACAAAACTTATATTTTTAGAAAGAAAAAAGTCTGATCTTTCATTTTTACATTGACAAAAAATCATGAAAATGACTGAATGAGGCGCAATGGTAGGCGAAAGTAGAAAGCACCGCCAAATTTTCCATTACTGGCAATGTAACCGAAATCGCTCCGTCACAGGGGAAACAATCGCTGTGCGCGGGCTCGCTCTCAAAGGGTTAAACTATAAACAAGCAATATAATGTAGTTCTTGTTAAACTGTTAAATACTTTTTTTTTTTTTTTTTTTTTTCACATATTATGCGCTATATTAGTGATTGTGATAGATTTTGAGCAAAAGAATCGAAAAGAAATAACAAAAAAATATTAAAAAGGGGAGACAAAAATTATATTGCTAGTTCATAATTTAAGTTGACACAAATGCAAGCAAATAAAAGATAAATATCATAGTGAGCGTTCAGAAATAAACAATATATGAAATTAAAAAAATAGGAGTAATCGAGAGGGAGAAAAAGAAAGACGAAGGATATAAATTAAGACAAAAGTAAAATAATAGGATCGTGGGAGGGAATTTTTAGTAAAAACATCAAGTTACATGAAAAAATGAGGAACACACAATAACCAAAGGTCCATCTTTTTTTACAACAAAGTATTTAACAGGGAAACAAGAACAATATTTGAATAGCTTGTTTATAGTTTAAGTTGACATGAATGCAAGGGAAGGAAGATGGGTATAATATTTAATAGTTCCGAAATAATCAATACGGCACCACCCCCAACAATACACGGGACGCCACTTCCCTTTTGTTCTTCGACCCCCCTCCCACTCCCTCTCTTTTAAACTAATAAACTAGTCTTTCACGCTATGGCTAAGTTGCATTCATAAATTATGCGCCATATTATGTTAGTGATTGAGATAGATTTTGAGTAAATGAATCGAAATTAGATAATGACAACAAAGTATTTAACAGAGAAACAAGAACAATAACATGAATAGCTTGTTTATAGTTTAAGTTGACATAAATGCAAGGAAGGAAGATGGGTATAATATTTACTAGTTCCGAAATAATCAATACGGAACCACCCCCCCCCCCCCCCCCACCCCCTCCCCTCTCTATTAAAATAATGAAACTCGCCTTTCACGCTATATGGCTACGTTGCGTGCATATATTATGCGTCAAACTATGTTCGTGATTTTAAATGATTTTGAGCAAAGGAATCGAAATTTGATAATGACAAAAACGTATTTAACAGTTTAACAAGAACTACATTATTTGCTTGTTTATAGTTTAAGTTGACGTTAATGCAAGGGAAGGAAGGTGGGTATCATATTTGATTAATAGTTCAGTAATAATCAATATGAAATGAAACAATATGAGTGATCAAGAGGGAAGTAAAGCTAATGAGAGGAAAAGAGAGAGAGAGAGAGAGAGAGAGAGAGGAAAGATATGAATTAACCAAAGAAATAATACACTGGGAAACCACTTAAACACAAATACCTTTCTGTAACACTTTATAAACACTTAAACACGCAAACGTTGATTTTGAATTCCATTGATTTCTATTTGATCATTTGTTACCCCAGAAACCAATACAAAAGTTCCCCAAAGATTATAAACATACAACCGACTTAAGACTTATAGAACGTACAAACTCGAGAGCTTATCAAAATACGTAATTATAATTGACACAATAAACCCTTAAAATATGTTCTGAGGGTTTGTGCCTATCTATATGTAATTAGATATTTTGGTCGGCTTATAGTATAGAGGTAACAATGGGATCGCGGACATTAAATGTTGCCTTTGCCCAACCCCGCCGGCCTATATATGGTGAACAGTAGTATATTGATTAGATGTCACGACCCCCCCCCCCCCCATCCATTCCCTCTCTTTTAACTAATCAACTAGGCTTTCACGCTCTGGGTACGTTGCGTTCATATATTATGCGCCATAATGTTAGTGATTGTGATAGATTTTGAGTGAAAGAATCGAAATTAGATACTGACAAAAATGTATTTAACAGGGAAACAAGAATAACAACATTAATTGCGTGTTTATAGTTTAAGTTGACATACATGCAAGGGAAGGAAGATGGGTATCATATTTACTAGCTCAGAAATAATCAATACGAAATGAAACAATAGGAGTGATCGAGAGGGAAGAAAGGCTAAGAAAGGAAAAGAGAGAGGACGGAGATGAATGTTAATACACTGGGAAACCACTAAACACAAATACTTTTCTGTAACACTGTATAAACACTTAAAACATGCACAATTTCATTTGATCATTTGATACCCCGAAATCCAATACAAAATAATTAGCCCAAGATTATAAAACATGCAACCAAGCGTAGATTTATAGAACGTGCAAATTCGAGAGCCGATCAAAACATACTTTAGCGGAAATATAATAACCATGATAAAATGAAACTATTAAAAGAAGAAACCAGAGCTGGGGAGGGGGGGGGGGGGGGTGGTTGGTGACAGGAGAGAAAAATAACAAACGAAAAGATGATAGGATAACTGATTGCTCCTCTCTCTCGCTTACTCTCTCAACCCCTTCTTCATTAAATCTCTCGTACTTTTTTCCGTTCCGCTATTTGTTTTTATTCCAAAATTATTCCTTTTGATTTTGAGAAAAATCTTTATACCATTTATATCCTTGATACAAAGAAGGAACAAACGGAACGAACGGCTGATTTCGAAATGAGAAGAATATTACTGTACAAACTTCGTCAATCTTACTACCCCGGCCCTCTCTCTCTTTATTTCTCTCTCTCACTCTCTCTCTCTCTCTCTCTCCCTCTTTTTTCCCCCTCTCTCTGTCTCTACACTGTAAAAAAGAATTTGTTCATTGGTAATTTTTACGTATTTTTTCCATGTAGAATTTACTTGAAAACATTAGTTTTGCCACTTACGCACTAAATTTAAGTCTTGCTAACTCAAACTTTCAATTTAGTAGAACATACGTGGAATATTTAAGTAAAATCAAATACATAAGAACTTTAAGTAATTTCAGCTTGTATTAATTTAGTAATTTTAACTCGAAAATCAGAAATTATACGTATTACTCAAACAATTTATGTTGATTATTCTTATCTTTTTAAAGTAAGGACCGATGCAGTGCGTAATAGAAATATTTACATAATTTATGAATATTCATTAAGACCAAATTAAACTCTTTTTTAAATAAAACAATTCTTTTTTGTGGTTGAATGAAAATTTAAGGACTTTAAAACATTTACTAATTCATTTAACATGGCTAAGCATAGACAACACAATTTGTAATTGTTACCCAGTTTAAAACAAATCAAAACTTGATATTTCAGGAAATTGTTAACCAATTTTCCTTTTAAGATGCTACGATCAAGTATATATAAAATTTGGAGCCTTTCAATATGTGTCGAATTGAAGCGTATGTAATAGTTTGTGATGGTGGTAGATATATATATACGGTTAAATCTTAAATAGAAGTAGTGTTATTGATTAGTGATTAATCTTAAATAGAAGTAGTGAATGATTAGTGGATGTTACTTGTTAGATTAGATGGGTACCAAATCGTGCAATATGTAATCCTATCATAGCTTTTTTTTAATTATCTAAAATGATTACAATACTTAAATTATTTACGTTAATGTAACTCGATTTAACTGAGTAAAAATTTATTCAGCAAAATAAGTAAATTCTACTTAAGATGCCGTAGGTAATATTTACTTAATCAAAATAAGGCAATCATTTTCCTCAATTTTATTGAGTTATTTCGACTATTATTTTTTGTACAGTGTATCTTTCTAAGTCTGTCTCTGTCTCTCTCTCTCTCTCTATCTCTCTGTCTATCCGTCAATGACGTTTTCCATCTTCATTTTTCATATTGTTTTATATTCTGCCATTTGCTTGCAAGCCAGCATCATTCCTTCTTTGAGATAAATGTTTATAACATATCCCTGATGATCAACACATATGCCTTATATTTATCATAGAGAACGAAAATAGAGAATGCGCGGCTGATAGTGTCGAAATGAGAATAATATTACTGCACACAAAATATAGAAAGTAACAGTTTTGATTTTGATTGTAGAGCTCCGTTTCATCAAAATAAATTGTACGTTCATTAGTTTAGTGAATTAATGGCAGGGAATGGCAACTTTAGGCTTGTAAATTAAGACGTCATTAACCTGCCTATTATGGGAACATGGCAATGATGGCATACCATAGGGTTACTAGATTCCCGTCTGTGAGTGCGCTCCACGGTTCTCGGAAGGAACGGGTAAAAAACATGCAACCAAGCGTAGATTTATCGAACGTGCAAATTCGAGAGCCGATCAAAACATACTTTAGCGGAAATATAATAACCATGATAAAATGAAACTATTAAAAGAAGAAACCAGAGCGGGGGAGGGGGGAGGGGGGGGGGGGGGGTGGTTGGTGACAGGAGAGAAAAATAACAAACGAAAAGATGATAGGATAACTGATTGCTCCTCTCTCTCGCTTACTCTCTCAACCCCTTCTCCATTTCATCTCTCGTACTTTTTTCCGTTCCGCTATTTGTTTTTATTCCAAAATTATTCCTTTTGATTTTGAGAAAAATCTTTATACCATTTATATCCTTGATACCAAGAAGGAAAAAACGGAACGAAGGGCTGATTTCGAAATGAGAAGAATATTACTGTACAAACTTCGTCAATCTTTCTACCCCGGCCCTCTCTCTCTTTATTTCTCTCTCTCACTCTCTCTCTCTCTCTCTCTCCCTCTTTTTTCCCCTCTCTCTCTGTCTCTATCTATCTAAGTCTGTCTCTGTCTCTGTCTCTATCTCTCTGTCTTTCCGTCAATGTCGTTTTCCATCTTCATTTTTCATATTGTTTTATATTCTGCCATTTGCTTGCAAGCCAGCATCATTCCTTCTTTGAGATAAATGTTTATAACATATCCCTGATGATCAACACATATACCTTATATTTATCATAGAGAACGAAAATAGAGAATGCGCGGCTGATAGTGTCGAAATGAGAATAATATTACTGTACACAAAATATAGAAAGTAAAAGTTTTGATTTTGATTGTAGAGCTCTGTTTCATCAAAATAAATTGTACCTTCATTAGTTTAGTGAATTAATGGCAGGGAATGGCAACTTTAGGCTTGTAAATTAAGACGTCATTTACCTGCCTATTATGGGAACATGGCATACCATAGGGTTACCAGATTCCCGTCTGTGAGTGCGCTCCACGGTTCTCGGAAGGAACGGGTAAAAAAAAACTTAAACAAATGTTTAAATATCTGAGTGGTGTATAAACACTGAAGGGTTTAAGTTTGAGCTGATTATGAGCTTATATTGCAACATGTGCAGACCTATATCTGGAACTTCAACTGAACTTGATAGAAAGATCTAGGCACATTAGCCACCTTCCCGTTTATATCTACGTTTCATTAACATTGTGATTGAACATGTTTATCGAGTTTCATTGAAGTAAAGCATCATATTATTTGTGTAAAATGCTCACCGTCAATCATTTGACAGAAGAGCAATGATATACATGAAAGTTTAGTGAATTAATAGAGATATCAATGACATGTCCGTTTATACGTAACTCGGACATTCAACATTTTCTTTGCCCAACCCGCCGGCATATGGGTGAATATTCTAAAGAATAGTGTATTGAATGGAAGTAACGGACAATACACGGTCAAAGGGGAAAGGGGAAGGAGGCGGGGGAGTATAATGTCAGCCAGGCTGATGTGGGATTGTTTTGGAAACAATACTGTCTTGCACCTATATTTAAACAGCCGCCTTTCCGAAAGCGACACACTTCGCTGTTTACAACTTCGCTACGTCACATCAAGCTGGTTACATCGCTCATAAAGTTCTTCGTACTAGGTTCTCGTCATGTTTACGGATAATACCAAGGATTCTGCTGCAAGCTCACTTCCTCAAGTGGATTTGAGTTGGCTTTCAACGACCACAGGCCCAGAGAGGAAGAGGAAGAAGCGCCGGGACACTTCGGCACCAAAAAGAGAAAAAGGACGACCGTCTGTTCGAGATAAATTCCCCGAAGTCATTCTGACAGCTTCCCGATACATCGCCGACAACGGGTTCAGAGCGCATCGACGTCGTCAGGAAAGCATAGGAACTTGCGGGTCTACTATCAAGAACATCAAGGAACACGTGCAAGAGACTGTTCCTGGTCTTCAAGAGTCTCATCCAAACTTGAGTAAGTAACATTTGTTCTATGTTTACGTGACACATGACCGAAGGGATGGGAGTTGCATTTGATTGTCTTTATATCTTAATCGTCCCCCCTCTTCTCCTCTGTTCATGAACAGGTGACCGAACAGTTGCTCGCTGGATGATGCCGCCAAACAGATCTTGTAACGCCTCCAAGTCTTATGCTGGACTCATCGAAGCAAGGGTGCCTGCGAAGGAGAACTCGGCCAGAAAAGGGAACGATAACAGCCACTTCTACTCTGCCAGGGTCCGGTACTTGATGGAGTGTGCCTCGAAACACAACCACGAGGTCATGATCTACAGTGCCGACAACAAAAATAAAGTCAAGGTGGGCGACACTACATTGGCCGTGGACCGACGCATCAAAATCCGGAAAATATTCCCAACCAACGACAAGCCAGTCTACTACGACCATGACTTCCCCACTCCTGGGTACTTACTGACGCCTTCTGGGTACCTTGAGCTCGAGCCATCCACCCTTCTCACCAAAGACAACCTTGGCAGAGACCATTATGTGTGAGTATCTTCTTAATATCCCAATGCCCCTTTAACATGAGCCAATCTTGTTTTCAAAATAGCCAAACACTCGATCTACATGTACGCTATATAAATCGGTATCTTTCAATTAAAATTGTTTTCTGGAAAGGCGCATACGTCAAACATTTCAATGAAATGAATCTATTTCAGAAGTCAAATAAATTGAGATAATAATAATGTTGTTAACCTATACAAGTGATTCTTTAATTAGACAAATAATTTTCGCATACGGTAATAACAAATATTTGTCTAAGTAGTAGTTCACATACTTTTGCTTTGTCTGTCTGGTAAAACAAAAAGAAAAACAATTTTAGTTTGTTTAAGTTTTGTTTTATTGCTTTTAGTAATAATTTGATAGTATGTTCCTTTCAACATTCAATTCCTATTTTCATACATTTTTAATTATTTCAAGCCAAATAAATGATGGATGATCACTTTTATCTTGCACATCCTTAATCTCCTTTTCGTAAAATGCTAATTATCTCTAAAATTGCTAAAAATTTATATAACGATTATTTTTCAAAATTTGGCAGGAATATCGAGGTCCTCCCATTAATAATGAAACATAAAAATAAAAAGGTGACTTTGTCAATATTCATCCGTTTTCGCTCAAACTTTAATTAATCCGATTCTCTGATTTTCTGCTTCCCCTCATAACAACTTTACGTAAAGGCTGGATTGCCCTTTAACTTGCTGTTGATAACAATTTGTTTGATGAGTGTTATCAAGGTGTTAATTTTGTCCTGTCTTTTCTTTTTTTCTTGTTGCAGATCCCCCCAATCAGGCCCGTCTGAAATCTTCTTGAGGAGTCCGCGTTCCGCATGCAACATAGCTTCCCATCTGGATAACATGTCACAGATTATACAGAGGAAATCTTCGCATAAATCGGTACTCTTCATGATTGTTGACGGCGGACCAGACTTCAATGTGAATCATATCACTAATATGTTCTACTACTCGAGGTTCTTCAAGGATGCCGATCTGGACGCTCTCGTCATCACGTCTTACTGCCCCGGGGACTCGGCCTTGAACCCCATCGAACATCTCTGGGCACCTTGTACTCATGCGTTAGCATCGGTATACCTGCGTTCGACATTGGAAGGAGAAGCAGTTCCCCCATGTGCACAAGCACGACTGTCTGCACAAGAAAAGCTAACAAAGGAACATATGGTCTTCGACGCAGCAACCTCATCAATCAGGGACGTCCACTGGAATCATCTTACATTCAATGGAAGTGATGTGAATGTTCACTGTGTACCGAGCGGGTATGTTCCCGAATGTGGCAAGGACTATGTTGAGGTTAAGCGGGTCCTCGGCGGATCGGCTAAGGCATTGAAAGAAAGCGACTTCAAAGACAACTTCGACTTCTGCATGCAGCACATCGACAGACGCATTGGAACGATCATTTTCACGAAGTGCAAGAGAGAAGAATGTCTGTACTGTGCAAGGAAGCCTCCTCGAGTTTCGGCAGATCTACTGGACTGTTTGCGTGCTTTTCCATCTCCACAGCCAAGTTCTACGCACCCTGGACATTTCATGACATTTGGAGAATCGTTGTTGGTACCTCGTGCTCCTCCCTGTGAACACCTACCACTGTTTAGAGAGAAGGGTCTTGGGAGGTGCAGCTTTCCGGAGTGCTCGTATGTATTTAACAGTCAGAAGGACGTAACTGACCACCGTCGTAAGTTTCACCGATAGGTACATGAACATGTAAACTCCTACAACCACCCATGAAAATAACGATTCTCCAGGCGCAGGGAATTATTTCTCATGCATAAATAAGGCATTCTATATGATGTATATATTGCAAATATCTGAAGTTGATTTACATTTCAGCATATCAACGAACATGGAGATGCTTTTCTTTCCTCTAACATTGTTTGATAATTCAATTAGATAATCGGCTTTGAAGAAAGCTATTTGTTGATTTATTTCATTGAATTGTTAAAGTTGAATACATTTAATAGCGATTCAAGTGTGGCATTTAACAAGAAATTTTATCTGAAAATGCATAGCCGAGACAAAATAGCTCCAATCTGATAGTCAATGCATGATTTGGTGGCTCATTTCCATGGGCTTGCAGAGAGTAATTCGATCACACTATTTACTTGATTGTTTCACAAATAATATAACAACAGGGTCATAGCAGGGATAGTAATTTTAATGTAAATGTATATGTCATATAATGGAGTTAAGTTCGATTGATAATAGATGCATGTAATTTATATATACGTTTACTATAATAATTTGTGAAATGAGCACGTATAAATTGAATAAAAATAATCGACAAGTGTTATATATTTCATGCATAATACTATTAAAGGTTGCTAAAATGAAAATGATGAAATCGTTTGAATAATTATTTTCTCCTCCCTTGTGTGTGGATGTGTGGTACGGAGCAAAAGCGGATCAAGTGAATCAAGTCATCGAGTAGAAAAAAGTAGAAAATTAATTCAATTTTACACAGATTTTAGTGTTCTTTTTAGTCGAGTGGACCTTCAAGTGGTTTTGGATTGATTATTTGGTTTGGGCCAAGAAGTGGCAAGTGACTCACGTAAAATTAAAAAATACTTTGCCCATAGGCCTGGTGCTTAGACTTAATACTAACTTGGATTTTTACTTGGAAGTAAAGCTATTAAAAGCTCATTTGCCCCTCGTCATATTGTATAGAAGAAGGTGGACAACATTATATAAAGAGAAAAAATAAACTTTCTCTTTTATTTATATTTTAACAAAAATAGCATGAATACCTTTAATACAAAAACAGAATCAATCTTGAAGAAAAATGTGAAAAGGACTCAACAAATAAAAAATAAAAAATAGGATTCTAGAGCGGAAGATGATAAGGGAAACGTTATAGTTTGTAAGTACAGTATTGGCAAATTTTGACAATTATAGTTTGTAAGTATTGACGAAGAATATACAAACAAAAATGACACAGAAATATTTGAAAGTATTTGAGACCTATATATAGAGTATGCGAAAAGAGTTGAGTCTCGGCCCACCTACAGCTAACTTACGTAAGAGGAACAATAAAACTGGCCGAGGACAGGCGCGTATACAGGGGGGAGGGAGGGGGGGGGGGGGGTTAACCCCTCCCTTATTCTTTTTTAGTGTGTGTGTTTTGGAGGAAAAAAACCCCACCCCTCCCCTCAATTTGTTTTTTATACAAACAAAAAACACTTTTGCTATAAAAGGGTGATCAATAAAAAAGTGATTCCCGCTCGCCCCCCTCCCCCTACTGAACGAAATATCGGTCGGCATAATTTTCAAATTTCCAAGACGAAAACAAAAATGTGCTCTTACTCCCTCCTCCCCCCCCCCCCCCCGCTGATTCACCGACTAGCTGAGTCGTTGCAAAATTTTCCTAAAAAACTGGACCAAAATAAAAATTAAAAAACATTGTATGGAAAGGTATCAGCGAAAGTCACTATGGTACAGACATCGCGGAGCTGTAAATACGCTGTTCTACGAATTTCATGTTAGAGAAAACTTGACATGTTTTATGAAAAAGTACAATTATAATGAATAATATGAAAGTACCAAAAAACAGGAGCAATGGATAATGATAGTAAATACTTTGGAAATACCCTCAAGTCCACTACTTTTAATTAGTGGCAGGGAAAGGCAATTTTAGGCTTGAAAAGACGTCTACCAGGTTTAATAACGGAAAGAACAGGTTTAAATAACGAGCCAACATGAACATGGCGTGCCGACTGCGAGCGGAGCGCAATATTAGTATTTTTAAAGACCCATACCCGATGCAGGCGCACTGGGATAATCTTCAGCGCTAAGCTACGCATGCTCCTTGCGTGTAGCATGCTCAGAGTGTCGTGTGGTCGCAAGCGGCATGAGGTAATCAGTTGATTGAGTGAAGCAAACCGGATGCGTGAGGTCTGGAAGATTAGAGGCATGCCTTTGGCGTGCGATCCAAACCCCCGGCGTGCAGCACGCTAAGACATTTTTGACGTGACGCCTTATCAGGGTACTTAATCGGGGTAGTGATAGTATTCAGCCGTTTAAGGGGCGCTTTATTAATGCAAATTTTATTGCAAATATTTTTATAATTTTTTTATTATTATAATTATATTCGTAGTCACGCCTGTTGCTATTATTATTATCTATGTAATAAGTATATTAACATTAGAATCATTGATGTTATTTTTAGTTAAGTTGTGATGTAATGTTGTTTTATTGTTTTAAATCGTACATACACATTATTTTCTGACCATGAAACCACCAAATATTGAGCAAAATCAAGACGTAACTTAATCTTATAAAATTTCTTTGGAATTTTGATTTTATTTTTAAAATGAACTTGCCAGATTACTCAATCGCATCTGATACGTCTTTTGACCACTGGACAATGGAAAGGGTCCTGGACCCCATTCCTATCGAAAGCCACTCCGTATCTTTCTTGCGGGACTCGCTTTTTTTCTCCACCACAACTACGATAGAGCCCCCTTCAAGCGCCTGGCGTCGCAGTGTTAAAAGGAGAAGTTCATCGACCACGCCCAGAACCTGCACAATTCACGGGAGTTATCAATCCTTAGACTCGGATGACATCAAACTGTTGAATTGTGACGTCATCGAGAATGAGCGAGGTAAGCTGCTGCTACAATTACACAATAAGTTCTAAAAAAAAAAAGATGTTGTATTTCCGCTTGCGACCGACTCCCAAATCTTAAAATCTACGGTCGGCTTTTTGTGGCTTAAGTTTAAAAAAAAAAAGTTTAAAAATAAAGCATTTGAAACTGGGAAATATCAGCCATAAGAAGAACCCCCCCCCCAACAAAAAAAGAAGAAAAATAAAAGAAGAAGATTTCCGACCGACCGACCCATGTTTTGGCACCTAAAGGGCATTAAATACCTCACTTTAGAAATCCAGCCATCTGATTGTCGAAATTGAAGTCGTGAATTTAACCACTCCCGTAAAATGCCAAAAGCGGTCAATAGTCTTTTGAAAAGTGTCCTACGGCTTTTTTCAAATGACTATTGACCGGCTTTGGCATTTTACGTATAATTATGTGTGCAATCTCAATGGGAAGGATTTTAGCACACAAACTTGACTGGTGCGCGATCAGACACCCTAAAGACAAGGTCTCGATAGCGTAAACAAACTTGATAAGGGTGATTGGTAAGTCGCACATGTATTCTATGACCCTTTTTGGTATATAAAATTTATAATGACTGCTTTAATATTCGAGGCATAGTTGTTTTTATAGGCTCTCGGGGAGGTTATTTGATCGTGCTATCACCCCTCGGCACGCCTCGGGCCGATAGCACGATAATGTAACTTCCCCTTGAGCGTATAAAACAACCATGTCTTTCTTAGCGTTCATTATTACTATATTATATACCTCACTTTAGAAATCCAGCCATCTGATTGGTCGAAATTGGAGTCGTGATTTTAGCCATTCCTGTAAAATGCCAAAACCGGTCAATAGTCTTTTGAATTCAAAAGACTATTGACCGGTTTTGGCATTTTACGTATATTATATGCGTGCAGTCTTAATGGGAAGGATTTTAGCACACAAACTTGAGTGGTGCGCGATCAGACACCCTATTAAGACTAGGTCTCGATAGCGTAAACAAACTTGATTACCATGATTGGTAAGTCGCACATGTATTCTATGACCCTTTTCGGTATATGAAAGTTATAACGACTGCTTTAATATTCGAGGTATAGTTGTTTTTCGAGGAGGTTACTCGATCGTGATATCAACCCTCGGCATGCCTCGGGGCGATAGCACGATCATGTAACCTCCCCTTGAGCGTATAAAAACAACTATATCTCTCATACCAATCATTATTACTATAATACAACATCTTTTTTTTTTTAGGCCTAATGTTCTGGAGACATTATTCATGTAGCTGCTCGCCGCTCAATTTCCTTCAGGGAAATGCTAACTGTTTAGGATTTCCGCAATAATTATTGTGCACACGTTATGCTATGGTCACAAATCAGAGCAGCGACCGACCGATTAGTAGCCTGCTCGATCGCCGCTGGAATTTAGGCATCGCCCAAAGATTTGTTGGAGAGTCGAGCGGGCTGTAGAGCCCAAGCGATGCCTGGGCGGTGCCCGGTCGATTTTAGGTCAAAACTGGGCGAAATCGGAGAGCTTCTCCGGGGGGCGTCCCGGCAGTGACCGACCGATGATCCACCGATACCCGAGCATTGGTCCAGCGTTGGTCCAGCGCGCTCGACGAACGAGTAACGAGTGAAGACGCACAACTAGCGAACGAAAACGCACTGGCCAAAATGTAACTTCATACCATCTGTGTTAATCTCTTTAAGTAAATTAATGTCCATCTTTATTGTAGGACCTACCATCTATACCTTTTTGTAATACCCCGCTCACACAGCTCTGCGACCTTACGAAGACTATCCTCGATCTAAACAATTTATCAAGTCGGGGCATTATACCCTGTTCACACATAGACGCCGCTTCTACTACGATGGAAAAGTGGCCGAGAGTGTGGCCAATTTGAGCCAATCGTGGGCCAGATGTGGGAGAGTCTAAATAAGCGTGATATGGTTGGGTGCGACCTAGGTGTCCCACCCCAACCAAACTGCGCTCATGGAGCGAGAGGTGGCCAACAAAAAGCGGA
Source organism: Strongylocentrotus droebachiensis (assembly GCA_035222895.1). Classification (NCBI taxonomy): domain Eukaryota; kingdom Metazoa; phylum Echinodermata; class Echinoidea; order Camarodonta; family Strongylocentrotidae; genus Strongylocentrotus; species Strongylocentrotus droebachiensis. The sequence goes on from JAVYIG010013129.1 coordinate 14,886, forward strand.
GCAAAGTCTTATTAAGAACGTTGTGGAAACGCCATTATCGTACAAGTAGCGTGGTAGAATCGTCGTGAGATATCTGGGGTCGTAATGAATAAAGGTAACCGTCTGCAACTATTTCGAGCAATAGGTCCTTTCATCTAAGTTGGAAAAGAACTGAAGAAATTCTTGAACATCCCCAATTTATATAGACATCGCCACAAATCGTACTACGTACAAGCGTACTACACGCGTAATATGGTCATCACCAGCGTAACGACAACGTCCTACAGTCTTCTAGGTCTGTTTAACAACGTAGTATGGTCATCTACGTCGTAGCAGCAACGTAGTAGAAACGACCGCTTGGTCGGCATTGGTCTAAGAGTAATCGTAGTCACCGCGAGCCAGAAGCGATTTTGACGGCATGGTCTTCGTAATGTCGCAGAGCTGTGTGAACGGGGTATTATCGCCGTCAAAATCCAGCAATATGACAAATTAAAGACCAATCCCGACCAAGCGATCGTTTCTACTACGTGCCGCTACGATGTGCAATACCATGATACGTTGTAACACATACCTAGAAGACTGCAGGACGATGTCGCTGCGCTGGTGCTGACCATATTACGCTTCTAGTACGATTTTGGCGATGTCTATATAAATCAGGGTGTTCAAGCTTTCTTAAGTTCTCTCCAAACTGCGGAAATGAACGGACCTGAAGCCTGTCACCGTTTTTAATACGGCTTGAAACAGTTGCCGACGGTGCCGCGTTTTTTATACGACTTGTACGATAATGGCGTTACCACTACGTTTTTAATAAGACTTTGCCCCGCTTTTTGTTGTCCACGACCTAGCCACGCTTATTTTGCGCACGTTTAAAATAAGTGTGGAGGGAGCGTGCAGCTTCTAGACCTAGGAGATCCCACCCCTACCAAACCACGCTTTTCTATCGTAGTAGAACCGGCGTCCATGTGTAAACGAGATATTAATGAAGTCGTTTCAACCTCCGTATACTCATTTCTATCTCACAGGAAGTTCATTGTTTATCGAACTGTCATCACCACTGTACTTTATTTAAAGCGCAACAGTCATTTGCGTACAGTTAGAATATATATAATCATCCTCTAAAGAACTTCCTCCAGTAATCTATGGGCCAACGGATAATAAGAATAAAGAAAGTGCCAAATAACATGAAAACGGCGCCAACGGAATCCAAGTCGAACGCGGATTCCGTGTGGGTCCTATTTTATGCGTACATACAAGCCGCTTTTATTGACAGTGTATTTAAACGTGGAAATATTTTTACAGAAGAAATACTCGAAGCTTATATTTTGAATATAGTATTAAGGTATGGAAATTATGTTCTAACACGCAGAAGTAAACATATTATTATAACACATTAATATAATTAGTTAAAAATTTTGTTTCTATGTTTATAGTTAACCATCTCTATCATGTCTATACATCTTTTTACAGGGCCAGTTGGGGATGCTATTTTGGGCGCCTCTACAGCAAGTGTTTTCCTCACGTTTCATGGGCTGGGTCCAGTTAATAGGGATGCTGTTCCTATGTTCTGCGCTGAGGACATGTGTCCTGAGGGATTTGCCCTGGCCTATTGGTTCACCTTACCTCCTTGTACCAAGCCAGCTGTTACCATGACAATTCAAAATGGCGCCCGGTCATGTTTCATGATGGCAAGTAACTCGGTGTGCCCGATCATAGCTTAGTTGCAGACATAAACCCTTGTCAGTCGCTGTGCCTAACAGTGTCTGCACAGTGGGACTACAGTAGGCTCTGTACTTAATTAAATCTTGTTTGACACGGCCAGAAACCGACTGCTCAAAGCTTAATTAATTGTGGTAAATTGTCAAATTAGAGCCTTGGTTGCAGACTAATGGTTGACGTTTGTGAGCCGATTGCTTGATTGGCGAGTAAGTGTGTTGGGTTTTTACAGACGTTTACCAATCAGATATGATTATTTACGTCTGGGGACCGACCTTTAAACGTCACCATCCGAAAGACATGACTCAGTTTCGAACCTGCGTCCTCGGCGGAATCAGTTTGTAACTTCCATTGTTAGCTGGATTACAGGCGCACGCCACAACGCCTAGTTGGGGGGTATTGCCCCCTTTTGTTATTTATTTATTTATTTATTTATTTTTTTAATATATTTTTTTTTATAGAAGTCACTTTATTGAAGAATTACGAAAACTCATGATTTTGATCCCCTTTCCACTCTTGTGCCAAATGTCTGCACTTTTGCACTAGATTCCTGTATGTTCTCGACGGAAAGATTTGAACTCCATTTTGTTTTCCAATTAGAACTCTATTTTGTTTGCCAAACATCTAACATCCAAGTCACAAATCTTTTCGCAAAAAGACTGCATTGCCAGTCGTTGAATATAAAATATGCAAAGTCTTGAAAACATGCTTAAACCCTGTTTGTTCGTAGGGTAAATTTGACTAAAAATAAAACAGAAACAACAAAAACAACTAACCAAATAAAACAATGTTTTGTAATTCCATTCGAATACGAACCTGATTGTTGAGCCCTTTCAATCATATAGCTTTTGAAGTATCATTTAATATCATTGTCCAATGACGTTCTGTCGATTTTGATTGAATCATATTCAACGAGGCCGACATTGACAAAATCTTCCCTACACCGACAGCTCACTACACCGCCAATAACAAAGAAAGACACAGGAAACATAACAAGAGAATGTTCTGAAAGGTTTACAGGATCGACGCTCCAGGAGACCGACAACCCGCGGGCCATCAAAAACAAAGCCGTATACACTTCTTTTTTCCTTTGCTGCCGGTCAGGTAGGATTCGGTCAAGTGGACCCTCTGAAAAGTACCTAGAAGGCCCACGAGACCGCCATTGTCAGTATAGTGGGCTGTCGTTCTAGTGAGCTCTTAATAAAGTTGTCGGATGGGATACGAGAACGAAATTGTCGGTCTAGTGGGCTGCCAGTCCGTGGGCTGTAGCCGTATCAAAAGCACAGTGAGACTTACAATAGCCGACTTCTATCATTTTTTTGTTTACATAGACTGACCAATTCAATTTTGTGCCTATGGGCTATCATCACCAGTTCTCTTTTTCTACTGTCCCTGCAGGAGGCTGTTTCACGAATTCGTTTGAAGGCAGACAAGGACAATGACGACGGACAGATCACGATGTCGACTTTGGATTGCCCATTGCCTAGTGACTCCAGACCCACCTGCTTTTCGGAGCCGCTCTATGCTAGATCCTTTACATCGACGCCCTTCGAGACAAAGACGGATCCAGAGAATGGATGTGGAAACCTCATCTGGAACCACGTCACTCTTAACATCCGTCGATCAGGTAGACCACAAAGCTTCATCATCTGAAATACTGTTAACAAAAATAGTACTGTTAACTCTATAAAAAAAATGGAATTTAAAGGGCTGAATTGATCATTTGTTGTTCCCCAAATTAACAACAATGACTTAATTTCTATTGCTCAATTTATTGTTGAAATAAATTGTCTATTACAACAATATAGATTGGTAAAAACTTGTTGAAAAGTAGAGAAAAAAAATCGCATCGATAACAAATAATGTCGAACCACTTAACATGTTGCCGATTTAAAGCCCCATAAAGCTTATTTCCCTTATTTTTGTTCAAATTCGGTAATCAAACGCAGTATGGTCGTGCAGCGAAAATGGTCACAGTTTGTGTATAATTTGTTACCCTTAAAAACTCATACATCTAGGCCCCGTCTAATCAAGAGTTGCGATTGATGTACATAATGTACGTATGTACATAGTCGTGATTGAAATCAATCGCAAATAAGTTCCGATTATGATCAACTCTTTATAAGACGGGGCCCTGTTATATGTTTTTAGGATTCTGAATCAAAAGTTATTTGGGCAAAACAAATTGTGGAATGATTGTCTCGAAAGGATTAGAGTGGTCACAATGTAGTTGTTACATTTTCTTAGAGCAGGGGAAGGTCCCGTTTGCCTTGCTAGAGTCACTGACGTATTTTGTCGGTCCTTATGAAAAAAAAACAAGAAAACCCACACGTTTTTTTATTTTTATGGGGGGGGGGGGGGTTTCAAGAAAGAAGATTACAAAAACAACATAATTCCTTTGAACGTTCATCTAATTCAAATTGTGTTAAAAGTGAAGTCTACCATAATATTAAGTTGGTTTTATTATTATGAACAGGTCAGTGAAAGTTTGAGCTAAGACCAATCAAAAATAAGAAATTTAAGAATTTTTGAAATTGCAATCAATTAAACACAGATTGGAATATCTATGACGTACCTTGCGAGGTACCCTTGCAGTTGCTGTGCACTGACAAAAATCATAAATTGTTATTTTCCCTCAAGAGAATTGTCAATCATACATGCACCTTAAATATAATCATTGCAAATTTTGTTCTTTTCAACCCATGTTTGGAAAAAATCTATTCCGTCATCATTAATGAAGAAAATGAAAGTTTATGACAATTTATGTACAGAGCAAATTAGAGAGAAGCTCGCAAGATACGTCACAGTGTTGCCAATTTGTGTTTGATTGATCGCAACTACAAATATTCATATCTTTCTTATTATCAATGTGAATTTGCTTAAATTTTCACTGAATTGTTCTTCTCATACTTCTGCCTTTTCTTAAAACCAGGATAATATCAGGGTCGACTTCCAACTTATATCTTTATCATAACGATGACTTTTATTAGCATTATCTCTGTCATCATCATGAGTATTATCATCTCTATATCTCTATTATCATCTGTATTAGCACTATCATAATCACTATTATCATTTTGATGATTATCATCAATATCGTCATCATCATCATCATCATCCTCATCATCCTCACTTTAATCGTTATCAATATAGTCGTTATTGTTATTATGATAATTGTCATTGTCATTATCATTATCATTAACGTTATACCTGTAACCTCTCTCAATCAATTCAGAGTCTACATTGACATGTGAGTTGTACATCAATGGGGAGTTGGAGCAATTCAACTGCCAGCCTCTCGAGAGGTGTCTGTCCTCGGTGAAATATGGTCTTACCCTGGTTTCGGAACTAGGACCCGACACCGGTCTGGATGAGGTGGGACTATGGAGACGGCCGCTGGACCAGAGCGAGGTGATATCACTGTATCACCAACCCACCGATCTCCCGGCAAACTTCACGAAGATTCCGCTATGGGTCGTATCGTTAAAGGGTGAGTTGTAAAATAATGAACAGTAACAATGATGACAAACCTACAAATGCTAACAAAAATGATGATGATTATGACGATAATAATACTAATAATAATTCTACTACTAATGATAATGATAGCAGTAATAATGAGGCTACTACTACTTTTACTACTACTACTTCTACTACTACCTCTACACCTAATACTACTAGTACTGCTGTATCTACTATAATTAATAACAGTGATAATAATGATATTTAACATAACAACATCACAAATGTTGATGATAACGGTGATAATAATATTTATGACAGTCATGGTGGTAGTAGCAGTATTTGTAGTAGTATTGGTAGTAGTAGTAGTATTATAATCATCATCACCACCATCATTATTTGTATTTTTATTATCATCCTCGTAATCACCAGTAGCAATGAAGGTTGAATATTAATGAATTATTCTTCATATCTTTTAAGAAGCTTTATGGACAATAATTTAATCAACAGGCTACGATACATCCAAGGTGTATAACATAAACACCTTTCTCTTCATGTTTAACATTATTTGTTTCGATGTCTACACTTTTCATATTCCTTAAATGTATTTTCATCCTATGATTGCAGAGAGAATACAGAATTGTCCATGTGAAGAGGCGACGGCAATGGTAAGACAATTAAGCGAAGATAATTTTTTGATTTCATTTTATTTGATTTTATTCTGCATTCATGTAAGTATACAGTTTTTCGATAACAATAATAATATAAAGTACAATGAGTATTTTTATGACAATGAATCATAAATAAGCAAAGACATATATATAAAAATTGTTATTTTCAAAAACGAAAGGATAAACTGTCATAAATATTAAATTTCCTCAAACATTATAAAACATTATACAATTATTTGCGGAAGAAGGACTCTCATTGTAAGCAGATTGCTTGATAATACGACAGCCCCAGACAAAACTCATGAAATATATTAACACATTTATTAAGCAGAAACGGAAAGGTGATTGAAATACAAATTTTGATGATGGTGATATTGACAATGCAGCTGAGGATGATAATGATGACAATGATTAAAATGAAGGAAGAGATGACATGATAAAGAATGAAGAGTTGACATAGAAATTCTACCTTGAGTATTCTGATAATAACATCGCTTTAACTTTGGCCTTAAATGAGTAGAGGAAGCAACATGGTTTAATACATTCTGGGAAAGAGTTCTATAGGTCAATTTTTTGGTTGTTGGTGATATTGGATCCCTTTTTAAACAAAAACACGACTGGAGGATTTTGCTTACTTTTTTCAGGACCTCGTAGAACAGATACAAGACGAAGAAGCGGTCGCTTCAACTGATTTGATACAGATAACGGAAGTGTTGTCATCGGTTGTCAACTCGACTGATTTCACTCTGTTTACAGACACCAAAAAAAAACACGAAGTTATTCAGGTACATCAACTTTTTTGTATACTATTCAATTCATTGGAGTCTTTGTGAGTCCTGGCCTTTTTTTTTATTGCACGTAGATTCTTTTAAATGTGTGGCCTTTTTTAAACCAACCATTGACACTTCATCACTTTGACTCAAGCGGCAGTACCATTATACTCCATCGGTAGAATATACTTGCAACGGGAGAATAAGAAGAATAAGAAGAATAAGAAGAATAATAAGAAGAAGATGAAGAAGAATAAGAAGAAGAAGAAGAAGAAGAAGAAGAAGAAGAAGAAGAAAAAGAAGAAGAAGAAGAAGAAGAAGAAGAAGAAAAAGAAGAAGAAGAAAAAGAATAATAATAAGAAGAAAAAAAAAGAAGAAGAAGAAGAAGAAGAAGAAGAAGAAGAAGAAAAAGAAGAAGAAGAAGAGGAGGAGTGACAAAGCTACGGAGGGGAGGGGGGGGGGGGGGAGGGGGTGTGGGCTTATTTGCCCCTTAAGTTACCTGACATTTCTTGAATAAAGGGGCACGTTTTCAGGAAAGGTCATGTGACGCGACAGCCGACCCGATGCGAAGACCAAAGGAACAACGTAAGCCGGGAGGACGGTGGTCATATCCATATTTATCGAATAGCGAAAGGACGGAGGAGAGGGAGCAAGAAAGAACGGAGGGCTTGGGGAGTGAAAAATAAGAATTCATTTAAGAATCTGATACGTTTAATATATGATACCTGCATTGTATCGCAGACATGAAGGGCAACTCGAATCGTAGTAATTGAGGCGATTTAAGATCAGTCTCTTTAAGTTATTACATTATCGTTATTAGAGCACGGAAAAACCCACCCCATCTAACAAAAGGCTAAGGCCCTTTTACACTTTCACGGATCGCATCACGGATCATCCCGGATCGTCGCTCCGGGATCATCCGTGTTATCTCCGGCATTACCGTGTATACACCGGGGAGGCATCCGGCGTGATCCTTGGCGTACCGGCATATCCGGGGAAAAAATTAAGCTTGCTTAATTTTTCATCCCGGAGTTCACGGATGAAACAATCCGTCCTCTTCCCTGTAGGCACCGTGTACCTCCGTGTAGCCGCCGAATACATCCGGGACAGTCCGTGTAGACACCGGGAGGTCCGTATTAACACCGGTTTCATCCGGGTTGAAATTCCGTAAATCAAATGAGCGCCTACAAGCTCAAGTCACCCGTCAACATTCCGGAGATATCCCAATAGACAACGTACACCTCCGTGTAAGGACCGTAAAAGTACCCAGTAGCCTCCGTGCTCTTCCTTGAAATCCGTGTTAGCTCCGTATGCGTTTCCGGCGTGGTCCGCGTTGCTACCTTGTCTGTCCGTGGAGACACCGTACTTGCCCGTGTATACACCCAGTTCGGAACGTATCCACACCGGCATCGAGAAGAAATCGTGGTGTCGCACGCCGGAACACCCCGGATTAAGATCCGGGATGATCCGTGATGCGATCCGTGAAAGTGTAAAAGGGCCTTTAAGGCTCCTTTCATAATCCGGGATGTTACATCGAGAAAGAGGGCGATTGAAATAAGTCATCATCAGGTCACTACTAATTGGCTACGTATAGAACTTACTCTTACATCTGATCTCTGTTTCATTCAGCAACAGATAACAAGATATTCACTTCGATCGTCATCAGCCTTCCTTGTTCATTCCAAAATCCCGAAAACAGTCTGACTAGTGACTAAATATTCTTCCAATCCGTTGCCCCAGTCATATTGAACATACTCCCTGCATTTGACTTGACCTCCTCAAAGAACATATGAAAACACACCCCTACAATTCTTAATTTGTCCTTAAACTAAGGGGGTAGCGCTTTGTATTCTCTTCAAAAGGCGCTATACGAATCCAGTTATTATTTTGAAAGAGTGGTCCCTCTCGGCCCTTTTGAATGGTGAATGAATAATATTTCATGTTTTACAGTGTAAATAAAAAAATGTATACAAACAGCTTTTAATTCTATTTTCCTTTGCTTCATTCCTGGGCAGAGCTCTTTGGATGCGATTTCTACGGTCATCCACATCAGTGTCAGGAAGGTAAGCAAACACAGGAACAGTGGGAGGTGTATGATGGGAAAATGGGAGGTGATTGGGGGAGGGGGAGGGGAGGGGCGCATATTAGTGCGAAAATCGTTACCCATTCTGTCGACTAAACAATACTCCGTATTGGCAACGCTCATAACTGTGAAGACAATGGTAGCCTTGTCGGCAAAGAAAAATGGTTCTTGTTTGTTTAAACCAACTTTCTGCAGAAGTGTTGGTACCATAAGGTTTTCCACCCCCTAGCCAGAGTAGCTCAAATGGTACTAATATTACCGCGGAAAAGTGCAATTATTCCCCACAACAATTGCCAGATACCCATTTACATCTGTGACGACAGAAGTTAGAACCGGGCTGGGACTCGAACCCCCAACTCTTGGATTGAGAGTCAAGTGAGTTAATCACTATACCACGCCACCTCCACATAGTGTTCCTTATTTTCATTATCATCCTTCTGTCCGTAAGCTTATTAAAATAATCACCTTTCGTTTCATCTGTTTCCCTAGGCCGAGGGGTCAATGGACAGCGAGGTTGATTTTCTGCAGGTGGGATACAACATTCTGGGTTCTCTTGAAGCCATGCAGAATGCACTACTTGATGACGTCACAATATCCGATAAATTCACCTCCGACGAAATCGGTAGGGACAAAAAAGTGCCGGTGCCATTGCACCAATAATGATAATGATAAGACTATACTTCTGCAATTCACATTTTTGGGAGGAAATTTAAGCTTTATTTTATGGGTTCCTCTTTGAATAATTATTAATAATGGTAATAATAATAACAATAATGATAATAATAATAATAATAATAATAGTAATGATAATAGTAATGATAATAATGCTTTGCACAGCGAAACTTAATTTCAATTCTTTGTTATGACAATAATAATGTTTTTGTGATTATGTTAATTTGATTTGTAGTATTGTGTCTTTAAATGTAACTATGTATATATAATCAATAAATCCTCTGATGAGGCAAAACAAAAAGTAATGATATTAATAATAATAATAATAATAACATTAGTAGTTGTTGTCGAAGTAATAGTAGTTGTAGACGTGATAGTAGTTGTAGAAGTAGTGATAATAATAATAACCACGATGATGGTGATAATAACAATAATACTAATGATAATAACAATATCAATGATAATAATAATATATGTCAAGTTTATCCAAGGTAGCCTCATCACTAGTAGTGTTCTCCCTGAGGGCCCTGCCATCATATTCTTACCCCGGCTTTAGCCGACTTGCACTATTTTATGAAAGGTCATGCTAAATGTTATCCGGAGTACAAATGAATCGTAGAAGACAGACTTTATACCATTAAAGAAAATATATACACAAATATAACTTTCTCAAAAGTCCTATCAATACTATGAAAGTGTTGTGGCAAAGTGGTTCGTTGTTTTAAATCTAAACCTAGAGGTTGAGGGTTAGAATCCCAGCCCGACACTAAGACATTAATTCACATTTGCCACTCTTCACCCAAATGTTAAATGGGTAGCCGGTAGGATGCGAACATTGTGAGCGTCTGTAAAATGTCGCCTGGCTTGAATGCAGCTCTCCAGGGAGTGGAGAGTGTGCACACATTAACATGTGCGGGCAAGCCTGAATTTGATGACTGCACTCATTGTTTTTTGTTCATAATGCAAGTGCTATAGTAAGCGATTTCATTTTTTTGCACACCTGCGCCTTGAGTATTTTATTTTCATTTGAATTTGGCGCCTTACAAATTTCATACCCATTATCTGTAAAACGCGAAGAGACATCGTCGATGCAATAATAAGCGCTTTATAATTCTAGAATTTTGTGAATATTATTTACCTGACAGAAATCACAACGGCTCCAACGGAAACAGGAGCTGACTTCATTTATCGTAGCGATGAGACAGGGAGCGGGGACGATGGAACAACTGTCCGCATCTCATCAAAAAACTTGAAACAGGGTAAAAACATTAATCTATCAAAACTACATTTATCTATACTCCAATAAAACAGATAGATATGACTTCTGGTTATGCGATTGCATCGTGAAAGTTACTGTGTGGAAGCAATTGGAAATGGTTGATTGTGTAGCAGATAAAAATAAGTTTATACTGGGAGGGCTTGCCAATTATGAGTATGGGCACTGCACACAGAAATGGTACTATACAAACATCTGGCATGGGTGTTTGGTCGAAACACTTGAGCTATTTCTCGTCACACTTTGAGTTCAGGGACGTTTCTGATATACATAATAATATGCAAGAGAACGAGAAAGGTTACACATTATTTCGCCCTATTCTAGAACACAGTCTTCTCTTCTATACTTATTGCTCGTTGCACACTGGGCGTCATCTCGATTGCGTTATTACCTGCGCCACTCTGGTCTAAAAAAAATACTTTTTGCGCATACGCCCGTAATTCCAAGAAATGCATGCGTCGTTTTTTTCAGCATTCACTATTATTCAACGTCACTCTCCTAATGACGTGACGAGACCGCGTTAATTGCTGACACAGTCCTGCGTCACGGAAATGACGTCTCATTTACAATGAGCTTAAACGATTTTCTTTCAAACACTTTAAATGTATAATTAATTAATATACGATTAGTTGATTAATCAATAAATGAATGAATTGATTTAATGTTTGAAACACGGTAAAGATATAATGGTAGGCTATCATTACCAAGGATTTTTGATTAAAAGAAGAAAACAAAATTATGTCGTATTTTTTACAGCAAGCTCTCTGTGGCACTGAATGGAACAACCCTGATAATTTGTTAGAAAAAAAGAAGAATAAATGAATAAATAAATAGATAAATCTCTTGAAATAACTGTCACCACGGAGGAAGGAAAGGTAGAATTATAGTGTTTATAATTATTCATAACTGATATTTTGTTTTATACAACACCTACGTGGATCCTTGTCATTTGATTGGAGGATTGTTGGTGACATGATATTCAATAGATGGTATATTGCACGGTCGTGCATTTTTGGTTATATGCGCCGTGCATTTTTGGTTATATGCAGAATGCGTATCTCTCAGCCGTGCGCGCGCGTATCCCTGCGTGTATCTGACGCGAAGGCAATCTGAATGTAATCGAGAATTAAGGCTTGACTCCAACTTTAATATATCTTTAATATAAGGAGTAAAGCATAATTTGTTTATTAAAGTTCTATTAGATCTTCTTTGATGTTGTATAAAACAAATAATGAATGTTTTTCATTCGTCCAATGGTGCAAATATTTTCATTCGTTGAAAGATTAACGTTAATTCTAATCAACTCGGCTGACGCCTCGTTGAATAGAATGTTAATCTTTCAACTCATGAAAATATTCGCACTATTGAACTCATAACCATTCATTATTTGTATAATATTGGTCGTGAACTTTCAAGTTTAGTATCCAAATAATGAATGGTTATGAGTTCAATAGTGCGAATATGTTCACGAGTTGAAAGATTAACATTCTATTCAACGAGGCGTCAGCCGAGTTGAATAGAATTAACGTTAATCTTTCAACGAATGAACATATTTGCACTATTAAACGAATGAAAAACATTCATTATATGTTTTATACAACATCGAAGAAGACCTAATAGAACGTTAATCAACAAATTATGCTTTACTCGTTATAAAGATAAATTAAAGTTCGAGTCAAGCCTTCTCGATTACATGCAGATTGCCTTCGCGTCAGATACACGCAGGGATACGCGCACCCGGGACGCGCACATGCAGCAGAGAGGTACGCAGTCTGCATATAGCCAAAAATGCACGGCGCATATAACCAAAAATGCACGACCGTGCAATATACCATCTATTGAATATCATGTGACCAACAATCGTCCAATCAAATGACAAGGATCCACGTAGGTGTTGTATAAACTATAATATTTCCTTCTCGTTGTTCATCCTTACAATCACATTCCTCTTCTTCTTTGGACCTTTTGCACATTTTAGGATCTCGAGTCAGTATAGCGCTCTTGAAGGGATCTGCTGCGTCATTTCTACCCCAGACACTAGCTCGGAAGAATAAGTAAGTAGCGAGCATCAAAATAATCGTGATAGACAAGTTCCATGAGATTTTGTAAATATCAAGAAATTGAACGAAATAATGAGTCTTTCATGGATTCAGTGGAAGATGGGAAAATCCAAGATAATTTACCCATACACTCCAGATTAAATTATAGATATTTAAATATCTGTAAATGGTATAACATTTGCTACGGTATTCTACATCATCTATTTGCCCGCTACATTATCCGGTTTCAATATCCATGTATTTTATTTATTTATTTATTTATTTATTCAAGTTTTATTTAAAATAGAGGGTAGGTACATTCAGTTTAACAAAACTGCTTTCCAAGTACGCCCTCTAGCACGACATAACAAGTATATGATATACACAAATTCTACTGGGCTGTTTTTGTCTCCAGCTCTGGGGGGTGTTTCACAAAGATCCTAAGTAGAACTTAACTCTAAGTTGGACTTAAAAATTATGGAAAGCCATTAGCATCTTTGAAAATGTTTTGTAAAAGTTATTTTAAAAGGCATAAAATGTTGATTCAAATCATTCATAATTTTCTATCATCAAGGAGATTTCATGTTCTGGATGTGGAATTTATAAAAAGTCTAAAATACTTGAATTTCTGCTTTTGAATATATTTCATTTTAAGACTCCAATGGCTGTCCATAATTTTTAAGTCCAACTTAGAGTTAAGTTCTACTTAGGATCTTTGTGAAACACCCCCCTGGTTTGTTTTTATTTCTTATTTCCTTGGTCATGCATATGCATTACTCTGTTTAAATTATTCATATTTATGTCCGGTGACGCATGGATCACTTTCATAATAGGGACTTTTAGATTTGCGTGGACTGATACGTGTGACGTCCATTCAAGGCAGTGCATAAAAAGGACGTCGATCGTAGCAATCCACGTTGTTGCTCGGCAAATCTAAAAGTCCCCGATGAGGACTCTGTACTTTGGCGACTACAAGAGACATCTATACATAGTTTAGTTTGGCTATCTTACCTCAGTTGGTTACATGGCGTCTATTCTTTTGTTTTGTGTTTGCCAAACAAAGCAATATTCGCCATATTGAACCGGGTTCGGCCAATCTCTCCTAATCAATGCTAATCAATGATTCTGCCTGGTGACTACCGTTGGTGTGTAGGCGTCTCTGGACGTTAATAAATTTTTTTTGTTGTTCATATGAGCAACGCCAGTCAGAGGCCAACATAAATATCTTGGAAATACTATTCCTGGATTATTCAATCACCATGTATTTGTTTTACTGGTTGTATTGTAACCCGAGACCCAAATAAAATAGTCACACCACAATAATAAAGTGCCTCAAATCAGCAAACTGCTATCAATTGTTTTCTTTCTAGGACGTCGATAAAAAGCAATATGACGTCACAGGTGCTCAATCTTCAAACGACTGGGTTCGATGTGACGTCACTGGAGGAGAATATCACTTTCACCATACCCCATCATCCGGATGTTCGTAACTTCGCATCATGTCTTTTTAATTATTGTGTTAATATGAACAAGGAAAATCAGCCTTAGGTGCGGTGCCTTTGTTTGATCTAAAATATGTTCCTTACACAAGTAACATTTTACAAACCAAAAATCATATTGTCTAAAATAGTTGGAAATAGTACCTCCCTTTATTATTTACTATATTTACTTGTAATTTTTAAGGTCTAATATTATTTTAATTCAATATGCTAATACGCTTTGTATGCTATTTAATGATGACAAATGTATTACCCATCATTTATGAATATCGCAAAAATGTGTTATTTGTGTTGTACAGTATGCATGGTAATTCACCTTCAAACATGGCGTCAGGTTGACAGACTTCAGTCGTAATACCCGTTTGTTGACGATTAAACCGTCGTGTTATCTTTTTATTTGCAGACGACCAAGCCCGAGAATGCATCGTTCGTATGTTCATTCTACGAACCTTCCTTGTAAGTAAGAGAATATTCACATAATTATAGCGTGTTGCTTAAGACTTTCATGCGTCTGTTTGAAGCCAGAATGGCATTAACACATACATGCATACTTTAACACAACGTTAACGCTTTGAACAAACAATTAATTAAATCAACGTGCAAAAAGGGGCGGGGAATGTCCATCCTGTAGATGAAGATTTTGTAAAAACAGAATGTTGGTGCAAAGACGATGAAATTAGTACCTTACTGCAGTCAAACATATTTGGGAAGCAGAATGTGGGTATATACAATACAATATTTACACTTGTAAAGCGCTCTTACAAAGTAACCTTTGTTCCATAGTGCTTTACCCCTTATTCAATAGAAAGTGTGAGACAAATTATGTCATTCTTGATTCTTAAAAATAATAAAATGTTGTTGATAAAGACATTGTGGGAAAAGCAAGAGAAAAAAGCAGGAGAAAAGAAGAATGAGAAGAAGAAGAAGAAGGAAAAGTAGAAAAGGAAAAGACGACGACGACAACGGAGAAGAAGAAGGAGAAGACAGAGAATAAGAAGAATAAGAAGAAGAAGAAGAAGAAGAATAAGAAGAAGTAGAGGAAGAAGAAGAAGAAGAAGAAGAAGAAGAAGAAGAAAGGCGACGACGACAAAGAAGAAGAAGAAGAAACAGAAGCATACGAAGAAGGATAAGATGTGAAGAAATGGAAAAGCAAGAACTAGAAGAAGACATATCATACTATACCCTTTTGTTTTATTTGATCGGGCAGGAAGAGCTTTTCAAACGAGGGGTGCATCCGGGTACCAAGCCAGAGCAATGACCAATCAACAACGTGTTCGTGTAATCACATGACCAGCTTCGCTATTCTCATGGCAGTCACAGATGTATCGGTGAGTATAATATGTTGTGCAGTAGGTAACTTTGACAACAAGTGAATTTCAAAGGTTACCAATTATCTAGAGGTCCTTTTATTACACAAATCGACCTAACCATCCCTGAGTGCAAAAAGTACCGACGGCCAAGTCAACAGAAGCTTCCAAAATGTACCATTTTAGTCCGCCTCTCACTCTCGGTGAATATTTTGAAGAAAAACAAAATCTATTTTTTTTTAAAGATAACACCGTCGTAAAAATTTCCGAAAATCAATTTTTTATCAATTTCGATAGCCTTGTCCATCAACTTTTGGAACATGCGAACATTACAATGACGATTACGTAATCCGAAAAAGGGTTTTGAAATTGCTCTTCAGTTGATTTTTCCAACTTTTTTGCAATCGTGTTAAAGAGAAGGTTGAGTTCTGGGAAGAGGTGAAAAATAATTTGTGAGCATTATCATTCTTATTATGCAAGTGTGTAAGAACAGCAGATAAGGCATGTTCCCTGAAAAGCATGCATGGCTCTTCAAATGCCTTTATATTCTAAGTATGTCATGTAACATCGTAAAAATCCAGGGTAGGATTTTTACACCACGTGTTCGTGTAGTCCCATATACATCTTTCTGTGTACAGTGTTTGTAACTTTACCAAGACTTGGCCAAATTTCTTATCATTTTGATGATTCCAGAACCTTGCAATACACATAAATTCTAATATGCTAGATGATCAACCTTTTCTGGTCGATTCCACACCGTTTCTTTCACAATGCAATCGCATGACCAGAACTCAACTTCATCCTTAAAGCTGGAACGTACATAATCATATTTTGATTTTTCGAATTTTGATTAAGAATAGCGAAAATACAATTCATGATAAATGTTATATTGATAGAAGCGGTTAAAAAGTGTCATGATCATTGAAATATAATTTTCGCTCTTTATTATTTTGATAATCCAATTTTCAGATTTCCCCTGGCAATGAGTTTGCTTTGGATGTGATCTCCTATATTGGTTGTGGTCTATCAATTATTGCACTCATCTTTTCACTCATTGTTCTCAGCGTTACTAGGTAAGATGCGTTGCTCTTCATACATGTAATTTTGTTATTTTTTGTCCGGAACATGTTTTTGATAAATAATTGGCGTAACTTGACAAAGGCTTAGAGCCAAAATTCGTCATGTTTCATTGCTTTCTTGTCAAAATCCCATCAACCGACGAAGGAGTGTCTTTTTTTCTTCTCTTTTCGATATACATATACACTGTATGTTTATATATATATATATATATATATATGGGTATATATATATATATATATATATAACGGGAACTCGAATTGAAACTGGAATCAAGAAAACTAAATTTTTGAAAACTGTGGAAAATCAACCTGTAAATCGTGATATTTTGTCCCGATCTGATATTTCACTTTGGTTTTAATTTCAGATTGAAGACAATTCGTGTTCGGATCCTGATCAATCAGTGTGTCGCCATGTTACTTGCTCAAAGTTTGTTCATCTCTTTGGTCGAGAATGCTACAAGCAACAAAGTATGTTTTACCACAAAACAATGAAGAGTTATCCTAATCCAACAACAACAAATGAATGACATAATGAGAGACAAATGTATTTCCTTCATTTTACATTAAAAAAACATTTATAAACCGGAGTAGCAAAGGCAAAAGTGAAAAAATAAGCTACAGTGTATATCTCTGGCCATGATACAATTAACAAAAAATGCATTCTCTGTCAACTATTTGTGTATTTCAATGTTATCATTTTGAAGTTTGTCGATATCCACATGAACAGATGAACATCTTCCAATCAGTATTTTATGTTTGCATTCGTTGTGGATGGCATTTATTTTTTCCCTAAGCGTCGGACCGTGTTAAAGCCTTCTAAAGATACTATGTCCCTTTTGCAGCCAACATCAAATTCTGTAGAACTTTGCAGGAATACAAAAAATGTCATGTATGTCCTATCTGTGAAATTTAAACATTAGCAGCTTCCTCTCACATTATGCAAGGAAACCCATTTAAGTCTAGACTGTCCTGTCAGACACTATTGAGTGACTGACTGACATCTTTTTTTCTTTGGTAGTAACATACATAAAATGAGCTGTAACAGGTACATGATCATTTGTCTACATGATCATTTGTCTACATCAATAACCCACTACTTGTAATGGCCAAAATTAAACCGATTGAATCTTTGTGCAGCAAAAAGTGTACTACCATTCGGTAAAAGGGTCTGAAAATCAGACTACTACTTAGGTGATGACAATCACTTAAGTCGATTCGACAACTAATGATCGTTATTTTCCTACTAAAAGCCATTTTCAAGCCCTTTCATTTTGAGGGAAGTTCTAAATTAGTATTGTTTTTCAAATGCCGATGGAATTTAACTTATTTCGTTTTTTTGGCCTGCAAATGGGACATAGTACCTTTAACGGAAGAGAGAGAGAGATATAGAGAGAGAGAGAATAGCGACGTTCTTTTAAATCAAGCATCATCGGGGTTTCTTAGAAGAAGTCACATAACGAGAAATAGATAATTATCATCACTAATTTTTCAACAAAAACAGAGATGGAAGGATTAACCAGGTGATTTGAGGCCTCTGACCTCCTTAGTATAACTAAAACCAAGTCTTGTCATGATCTTAGGTGGTCATCCCGGGAGACCGACATTTAAAAAAACGATACTGGACCAGAAGCCCACGTGACCAACAAAATAAAGAAATTCACAAGTAGCACAAATGAAAGTTCGGCAGCCCACAACGCCGACAAGAGAAATAAATATATTATGTGAAGATAGAAAACTGCCAGTTTTGCGGGGCGTTTTAATGAACCTGCCAACAAATTGTCAGAAGGTCCATATTGCCGGGCTAGTGGGCTGTCGGTCTTGTATTAGCTGTCGCCATTGTTGGCTGTCTGTCTAGTGGACTTTCCAAACAGTTTTCAGAAGGTCCATGAGACCGATAATGTCGGTCTAGCTTATTGTCGGTCTCGTAGGCTGTAGAAACCGTAGTAAACCATATTTTGTCAATTTGCACCTACTTCGATTCGAGTATTACTCATTTACACATCTTGTTGAACAGGTGGCTTGCAAAGTGGTGGCCGCACTCCTCCATTTTTTCTTCCTCGCTGTCATCTTCTGGATGTTTGTTCAAGGAGTGTACATGTATAGCAAGACCAGCTTGTTACACAAAGGAATCATCCCTCTCAAATACTTCATCATTGTTGGATGGGGTGAGTTCACACTAGTTCTCGGGAATGTCTACGTTTGTTGTGCGTGTGTGGGTAACTGAGTTGGTGCGTGTGTGTTAAAAGGTGAGCCTGTTAAAAGGGTAACTCTAATTTGCGGCCTGGATAACTTATTTAGTATATTTTTCTTGAGTTGAGAATGTTAGCAGACATCCACTGAGTGAGTAGTGTGCGTGTGTGAGGGAGGGGGGGGGTAGGTGGATGGGTGAGTATGTTTGTGTGATGGAGGGGGGCAGGGAGGGGCAGGATTGTTCCAGTAAAATAACCTCCAGATTTGTTAAAGCTTTTTTTTTTTTATATATAAGTGAATAACATTTACAATTGACATATTATGTTTAGGTACGTATACGTTTACTTTGTTGCTAAGTTATATATACTGCAAATAAGTTTGTGTTTAATTATGTTTATGTAAAAGCATCAATATTGAACACGTTTATTTTATTCAATTGTATGTTATGGTTTTTATTACACATTTGGAGAAATAAAACAAAATAGTAAAAAAAAAAAAAGTGTGTGTGTGTGTGTGTGTGGGTGTGTGCGTTCAAGGAGCCATTTGTGTAGGCCTACAAAAGCCTGTCTAGGGCAATGATTTTTCATAGCCTTCAAGTACCCTATTCCTTTTCAGTGGGCGACGTGGGCCCATGTGGCTGTGTGGGTTTGTATGTGTGTGCGCGTGTGGGGTTTCAATTTTCTTACAAGTACACTAAAAAATTCATGTTACACAGATCCATTGTCTCAATTACTTAATCACCAAAGCATGTGGGAGGGGGGGGGGGGGGCTCACATTCGCACTCGGGAATTTCAAGTGTTTTGCGCGCGAATTCAGGATATGATTTTACCATTTTCAAGCCAACTTTCATCGCTTTTACTTTTCTTTGATATCTTCCCTTGTTGTATGACCGAAGCTCCTGTGACACTACCTGTAACCTTCAGCCAGTCCTTAACTTAAATATATTCTACGGAATAAAAAATAGAGCAATAGAAGCAAATATTAGATTACCACCGTTCACTCGTTTATAACATTTCTCTCTTTAAATTATTTCTTATTTCCCTTTTCGACCTTTTATCCTTTTTTCTGGTCTCCTTGAGAGATGCTACTTTAGGCATATTAAAACAAAAATTCTGTCTTTCATATTCACTTCTAGGTGTACCAGGTGTTATTGTTGGTGCCACTGCTGCAATAAATATTAACTTTTACGGCATGGAAGGCATGTAAGTTGACCACTTTAAAGTAGTTAATAGTAGTGAGTTCTCATGCGAACTTTTACATCATTCGGGTTTCCAACTATATCTGAGACCCGTTTCACAAAGCCTCTTTTCAATGACAATTGACAAAAATTAGTGACAAATCTGCTGATAACTGATCAAAAGCAAGGATTTCAGTAGCTTATACAAAAACTTCCATTTGTCAAATTTCGTGAAACGCCGCCCCCCCCCCCCCCTCCCAGGTGTCGTCAATCACGAAGAGTGGACTTCACTTTCATGTACGAGATGTCTTATGTAATGCACTGTGTCCCCCGCTCTCACCCCATAATGAAAGAACATCATTCAAGGAAAGCAGGGGTAGTTTTTTGGCGGAGTCACAGTTTGACCGCTGCCAGGGGGACCGATACATACATTTAATTTAATTGGAAATTCAACAGATTTTCTCATGGAAACGGGTGACTGTGAAGCTTAATTAAGGAAATAACAGTTTATGCATGACTTTAAACTCCATGGTTTATACATAATAAACAAGGCCTCAGTTGAAAGATTTTTTTTTACCGAAAACGACGGATGAGGTCAAACATCATTATTTTCGACTTAAGAAAATGTAAAAATGATAGATATAGAACTGTTTATTGTAATAAATCTATATATCGTACAAACAAACACGTGTTATCTTTTGTAACATGGTTCGCAACGGGCGCTCCATTATTTGGTATTGTACTTTACATATACATGTATATCTTTCACAAATACCAAGAGGGAGAAAAGAAAGAGAGAGTGGAATAAGACCCTTATATCATCCGCTTCGTGTAGGAAGTATTTTGGAAGTTCAAACATTATATATTCTGGATATTCTGAAAATAAAATGTTTAAATGAGTTGCTCTTTAATCTGCTTCATAACTTGTAGCTGTTGGTTGAACAGAGACAATGGAGGAATTTGGATATTTGTGGTTCCAGCTCTCATCATTGCATTGGTAAATAAAACCATGATTTCATACATGATTTTATGAAGACTTATTTATATTTATTTGATTTCTTGCAATATTATAGAATTATAATACTTAATTCTAAAATCTAGTAAGCATGATCACGCTTAAAGAAGCAACGTAACTCAAATATTGAAAAGGTAGAACGATGCACAAAGAATGATACAAAAGCTATTTAATATAGCTAATACTTTTTCCTTAATTTCTGGAAGAGTATTCATACCCCCTTGCATCCAAATCATAATTTTTTTTTTTTTTTTTTTTTGGGGGGGGGGGGGGATTTGTTACTATTTTTAAAATCAACTTTGGAATGGAATGAAATGGAATGAAAAGGGAAATCAAATACTGCTATTTTTAATGAGAAAACTAAGTTTCATTCTTTCATTCATTTTTCCTTGTATAAATAAACGAAGATAACTTTCAAGAAATCACCGTACTGAATTAATTATTAATATAGGTAACACTAGGATTGCACTTAAAATATGAATGTTTGTATGTTTTTTTTTAATGTTTTTTTTTTTTTTTTTTTTTTTTTTACTTCTACAGATGAATTGTGTTGTAATGATATTAACTGTGAAGGTTCTCAGATCAGTGAAGGTGTTCCAGAATAAGACAGATAAAGAAAAGATCAAGTGAGTAAACATTTCTTTTCCTAAATAGTTATTTTTGAAAAGTACTTGATAACCCATTGCAATATATCGTCCACTTTTACTGACATTAAACAAATTTTTTTGATCCAAAATGCTCTGAATTATAAATAATACATGATTGCTGGAAAATCATGATAAATTAGTTCTTTTTGAAGATTACTTGCTAATCCATTAATCCATTACAATTTAATGTCTGCTTTTACTGACATCAGTTGTCTTTTGATCCAAACAGCTCCGAATAATAAATTATGCATGATTACTTGAAAATTTCACTATAATATAAACAAGTCGTTATCCACTGTTTTCGAAGTATTTTCCGGTCAGCCGTTTCTTTTCAGTTGTGTCAGACTGATAATTAAAATTTATATATTTAGGTCAACCTTAAAGGCGATGATTGTACTTCTACCCATTCTCGGGGTGACCTGGCTGACAGGTGTGTTAGTTAATACATCAGTCATCTTTAGTTATGTCTTTGCCATCTCCAACGCATTCCAAGGTGTGCTAATCTTTATCATGCAGATCCTAATCAACGCCGAGGTGAGATCATTGAATTTCTTCGATTTCTTTAAAAAAACAAAAAAACAAAAAAACAAAACGTAATTTAGCATAGTATTCGAGAATGGAAAACCGTTTTGATGCAGGAAAAAAGGTATATTACATATGGTCACAATTGCACTTCCCATTTGTTAATAGATCTAGAGAGAAAAGTTAATATTTCAAAGGAAAGGAAAGAAGAAGGAAGAAAAGAAAAGAAGAAGGAAGAAAAGAAAGGAAGGAAAAAAGGTAGAAGAGTGGGGGTAAGGAATCCGTGTAAAAATGACCCGAAGGAAACACATACCCTACCACCGTCCCCCGGAACACCCAAAAGATCATGATAACCCTCACTCCTACCGTCACCCACAATCCACTCACACCTTTGCACAACACGAAACACAGGCGCGGATCTACGGGGGGGTTTAGGGGGTTTAAACCCCCCCCTTGGGCGGCCCAAAAAAAAAAAAAAAAAAAAAAAAAAAAGGAAAAAAAAGAAAAAAAGAAAGAAAAAAGAACGCACGCTGAAGAGAAACCCTTTCAAGTGCAAATATTGTGAGAAGATATTCAACTCATCTGGTAACTTAACCAAACACATGATAACTCTGGATATAACTGTGTATTAAACTGTTACTTGATTCAAAAAGACGTTATCATGCACTGCTTTTTATGGTCTCCATTGTGTTAATAGATGCCAGGAAAACATCACTTACGGGGTTCAAATAAACACCCCCAAAAAAATCGGCTCGCCGCTTCGCGGCTCGTGGACGATGCTCCGCATCGTCATTATTTTGGTCAAACCCCCCCCTTAGCAAAAAGCTAGATCCGCCCCTGAAACACCCTCATTCCCAATTAATGTTCTGAAGGGTTTTCATTATCGCCGAGTGGCTATCTTTTCATTTGTTTTAATTTGTGTAATCGCTGAGTGAGAGTTATGAAAGTGTTGCGTCGGTGAATATTAAAGTGATTATAAGTTTAAACGTAGAAATACTCCTCAGTAAAATTTGAATGAAGAAAGGAAACCAAAAAGTTTGAATTGACTGTATAAAAACGATTTTTTTGTTTATTGTAGGGGAAACAATGTTCATTGTCGTATCAGGGCAATTACTCTCTGGACAATCGACCCCCAGAAAATTACCCCTAGTAAAACTACCCCCATAGACAGCAGTAGCCCCCCCCCCACCTTAGGACAAAAAGGAAAACCACACCCGAGGACAATTACACCCCCAGAAAATTACCCTCTATTCATTAAAGGGGTAGTCCACCCTGATAATAAGTCTGTTTTAACATTTTTTTCGGCGGTAATTTACCTCGGGTGGGGTGGGGGGGGGGGGGGGGGGTTTCCTAAGCCAATTCTTCGGATTCGTCTTCTTCTTGTTCTTTTTTTATCATTACCATCTTCATCATTTCCTTGCTTACTTTCATACAGATCCGGTCTGCACTGCGCCTGCGCAAGAGTCGTATCTTGCCGTTCAATACCTCATCGGTCGGGGAGAATTCGGCTAGGGTAAATAAGCGTTAATTTTCTTGTCGTCTCACTAATAATATATGCTATTTGTATTACATTAATGTTATCTTCCTACTTAAAACTTAATATGATTCCATCTGTATTCTGCCTTTTAACCAGTATTGTAACTTGTTTTGATGATTTATCTTTTTATATTCATTTGTAAATTTATACCAGTGAAAGACAAAGTTTCCTTAGGATATTATTGATCTAATTCTATGACCTTTTCAATTGATTAATAAAGTTCGAAGAAGATTTCTATCAAGAATAAATCATATTGTCCCAACATTCATGAAGAGAAGAAGTAAAAAAAAAACTAAAAAAAAACAAACAAACCTCGTTACCTCTTTAAATATGTATCAACATTGTTAATTAATGTTACAGTTATGAACAAAAAAACACATTTGATCTCAATTCATGTTAACGTGCTAAATTATTTTTGGACATACATTATTACCCTCTTTTTAAAATAAAGTGGTTGGATTCCCATTATTTATCTTGGTAATCTGCGTTTGGTAATGTACATTCTAAACCAACCTACATTCTCAAAGATTTTATTTATTACATTGCTCAACAGTACTCATTTGACACTGTCATCTAATAAATATTTAAATCTTGGAGAATGTCAAAATTCTCACTATTTATTTTCAAATTCTTGACATTGTCAATAGTTTATATGATTTTATAACTGTTTACGTTTCAATTATGTTTTAGTCTTTTATGTCTCAATTTTGAAATAAAACGTATTATGGTCTGTATTTGTTCATATTAATGGTAAAACAACAAGTTTCAGCTTGAGGGCTGCATATTTCTTTGAATAACCAATTCAATTCAATCTTTCACAAAAATAATACATGCACCTACTTACAGCTTGGCACAAGCTAGGGTGATAATAGTACTTTGCAGTCTCCTTGAGCATCCCCTTGGATGGATAAATGCGCAATGTAGCTATTACTTTTATTATTTGTATTGTTATTTTGTATTATGATTACATGGATACACCCAATGATCTGCTTCTCTTGGTTTATTTTAGAGCACCAACTCCACTAGGGGCAAAGATGTTACGAAATCAACAATCAACACGACACAAACTGGTATGTTCGCATCCATATAACTCATAACATAATAATGATGATGATAATAACAATTTTACTATTACTTCTACTAGTACTACTCTTATTCCTACTAATATTAATAATGATGATACCTAGCTATGCAGCTGGACTGAAAATAGTTTTTGGTCCACTATCTACCTGCGACCGCAAGTTCTTAAATGCAAACGATGTCAAAGAGTTTGGTTGGTGATTTGTTAATACTAGAAGACATACATGTAAATCAACCTTTTATTTGCCCTGGGCGCCGGGCACAGTCACATCTTTGGCAAGAGTGTCGAGTAGCACAAATAAATTATGGGCATCAATACATCAAATACCAATGCACTGTAAAATAATACGCTTATATGATATATCCCTATTTGTATTTGATATTCAATTGTATCTGTTTGACGATTCCAGCCTATTTGCTGAACTTTTTTCTTATCGTGTTTTGAATAATGATTGAATCAATGAATCAGTGAATGAATTATATCCAATCATTCAATCAAAGTTAAACAAACTTGGACGGAGGAGGGGGGGGGGGTGATGATCACTGTTTTTTCTATAAATCATAGCGGTATCTATGTATTTTGATTATTCTCGTCATAACTCACCGTATCTTGTCGACATAGGTGTAGGCGTGCATTCCATAAGTGGCAGTGGTCCAAGCATGGTTGGTGAACCATTACCAGCTGCGTACGTAGCCATCTCATGTCAATTTATTACATTTCATTTCATTTCATTACATTCCATACTTTTTTCATTTTATGTCGTTCCATTCCGTTCCATTCCATTCCATTTCAATTCATTTAATTTCATTTGTCATCTAATTTTATTTCCTAAAATTCTGTTTCATGTTATTTAATTTCATTTCATTCCATTAGGTTTCATTTAATGCTATTTCATTTCAATCATTTTCGTTATATTTAATTCTATATCTTTGTTTTTCATTTATATTTGATTTAATTTAATTTCATAAATTTAAATCAATTTCGTTTGATTTAATTCTATATCTTTGTATTGCATCTTTATTTTATTTAAATTAATTTCATAAATTTAACCAACGTGCATTCGACATCAGGTACTAGAGAAAGCAATGTTCGTGTGATACATAAGAGAGTGACTCATTTTTACTTAACGAATAATAGCTGTGTGGTTCAAGTTTCAAGAAAAATAATTGTACATGCGACTTCAAAAAAAAAAAAAAAACACAGAAGAGAAGACAAAGTATAGGTTTTCCTGGCCAATTTCACAACTTTTTCAATCCATTCAAACGAAGTTAAATTTGTCCCAGACTGGCTATTCTAAAGTTCACATTCGTGATTTGTAAATTCAAATTGGCGTTTGATTCAATCAAATTAAAATATTTCTCAATTCATGGGTTATGTACGCTTTTCGTCAAGCTTGCATCCATTTCATATTCATTTTACCTTTTAAAATATTTTATTGATGTATTTCTTTGTTTCCGATTTAGTTTTTACGATCACGTATCTTGTTATATTTGTTTACTATAACTTTATTTTTAAAATTGAAGATGCAGCCCTTAACCTTTGATGCATTCACGTACATATTTGATTTATACTGAATTGTGAATAGATACACATACAAAAGACAAATTATCCCTTTTCATGAATTAATCATCCCCTTTGCAATATGAAAAACACATTTGCTCCTTTTTAAAGATACTATGTCCCTTTTGCAGCCAACATCAAATTCTGTAGAACTTTGCAGGAATTATGAATATGTTATGTATGTCCTATCTGTGAAATTTAAACGTTAGCAGTGTCCTAATATTCAAATTATGCAAGGAAACCCGTTTACTCGCTAGACTCCAATGTCAGACACTATTGAGTGACTGGCTGGCTTTTTTCTTCTTACATACATGAAATGAGCTGTAAAGGGTACATGAGAATTTGTCTACATCAATAACCCACTTCTTGTAATTGCCAAAATTAAACTGAATGAATCTTTGCGCAGCATAAAACATAAAACCATTCGGTACAATGGTCTGAAAATCAGACTATAACTTACTGGCTCTAAAGCTCTTTAGTCGATTCGACAACTAATAGTCGTTATTTCCCCCACTTAAAGACATTTTCAAGCCCCCCTTTTTAGGGAAGTTCTAAATTAGTATTTCAAATTCCGTTGGAATTTAACCTTTTCATTTTTGGGGCCTGCAAATAAATAGGACACAGTACCTTTAATGCCACACTCTATGCTTATTTTTTAAAATCTTATATTAATCTCATATAGCAGGTATTGGCTAACTCTATATTCTATATTCGTTTGTCTTACACGCACACTTACGATATGTACTACATAATTACGTACCAATACAGTCCTCCCTTCCATTTTTCCGGGTAGGTGAATTAGTGGGGAATGGTAATTGCGTGGGGTGAGCGGAGGCATGCACTAAAAAGGTAAAATATTGACATTTTTGGAGGATAAACCTTCAAAGTAATGGAATAAATGTTCATAATTTAATTGTTATAACATTTCGGATTTATGAACTCACTGGTGATGGATTTTTGTTTTGTTCATGAACCTTTGAAAGTACACTGTATCACCAACCTTCACGAGATTAACGGTAGCTGTTTTATTGTTGTGTAATGTATCATGCCTCTTAATACCACCTTGTTTATGTCATAGCGTGCATTAAAATGACACGTAATGATCGATGATATCAGTATCTATCCTCCATAGCTATCCCATAATTTCGATCCACTCAACAATCCCACCACTCTGATAATAATTGTCGCTGATAATTCCAATTAAGGCGTCTCAAAATTGTCTATCCACTTTCAGAGTGTTATTAGCGTAACATACATGTATATCTTCACAGACAAAAATGATCTACGCCCCACTTCTCAAAATAAGTCCATCGGCCCTCACACCTAACACCTAACACAGCTATCCAATAACTTCGATCTAGAATTAGGATTTTTCATAGATAACAAGCGTTTTAACAAACATGCATTCTCAATGAAGTGAAATGAAATGAATATGTTTTCCCATGCATTTTCAATGAAGTGATTAGAAATTAAATTTTTTTTTTCCCCACTCATTCTCAATTGAAGTGAAATGAATTGAGAGATTTTTCTCAGGGGGTAGTGAGGACTTATACCGGTATTTACATTTTAAAACGATCATGCTCAAGTATCCTTTGTTCATCGTTCATTTTGAAATAATTGCGTGATTTCTCTCTGCCTTTTTCTTTCATACAGGCAATGAAGAGGATCCATTGAAAATAGTTTCTGCTCATCGTGACGGATATGCTAACATTCGCAATAACTTCATTCATTTCTTAGTATTTTGGATGTTTTTTAAACACGTTTATTTGTAACGATGGTATACGCATTATTAAGCATGTACCTGTAAGAATGGTACTTTCCTTATTGTGATATTATGATCTTACACACATAAAATAAGTGCATATTTTGTTATATTGTTATTTAATTGTAAATATTTATTTTTAGATGCTCGAATGTATACAGAAAAAAAACCCGATATAACAATATAAGGATATTACATCTGGAAACAATATTATAAACATTGCAATAGTTGTAACAGATTTGACAGTTTGAACATTATTTAAGGAAAGCCTATTTCTATGTCAGCTGTGAAATGAAGGTTGTATTGAAAAGCACGGCTGGTAATGGTAAGCCCATCTCAAATGCTTTATTTGTATAAAATTACTTGAATGCAAAGCTTTCGATTTAATCGCGATTGTAAATATAACCTGATGATAAAATCGTAATGTGGTCTTAGTAGACAGTGCACAAACGTTTATTACGAGGACGTAAGCTTTTGCTCACGACAACCGCCTTGTGTATTCACAGTTTAATTGCTAGTAATCAAAGATCTCGAAAGATTAGAAATACTATTGTATATTACATATATATCATATTATATTAAATTATGTATAAGCACAGTACATTGATTATAATTCGACTGCTATGATTACTGCAATAGTGTTTATTTAACATTTATTTAACTACTTTCGAAAAAGCAACCAAATTTTGACAATTTCAATACCCTTTTGTAAGCCCGGTAGAAATCGTGTTCAGATTACGTAATATGTCATGGTGATTCATTCAATAATTCTTACATTCCAAAAGATGACGGACGAGGCCATTGATTTTGCCTAAGGTTGATTAAAAAAAAAAGGAGTTGTGTTCATGCTGTTACATTCAGTATAGCCTCATGTGCACTAGAAATCTAATGTTCACCTTAAGTTTTATCTTGGCTGTATATACACTTTTTTCCTTCTTCTTACGTACTTTTTATATACTTTTTATATACTTTTATAATGTATATTGTTTATCATCATCCTATAGGTGTTATGATGATGTATATAAAACTAAATATTCGGTCCCATCTTGAAAGCACAATATGTATTCTTACAGCTATACATGTACATACAATAATTACTGAAAAATGAATTTATATACACTTGAAAAGCACATACAATGAGTGATTTCAAGTTCGGTGTTTAAGGTTGGTGTTAGTGTTTAATAAACACTAACACCAGCCTTATCACCGAAATGGAAATCAGCTGGTGTTAAGGCTTTGACCTTTGAATATCGTCAACTTTCGGTAGTTAGTGTTATCGATTTTGCAAAATTGTCGTCTGCTGAACCGACCTTTGTGGCTGGTGTTAATTTTGTACGTACAAATGTCCTATTCACTAACACTAGCCCCTAGGGATTAAGCAAATGTTGATTTCCAGTTCGGTGTTGGTGTTGTACCCGCACAAAGTCAACGCACGAACGACGCCAATTTGTTGTCTGACGATCAAAAAAAAAGATGTGAAATGGGTAATTCATATATATTTTTTTGTAAAATTGAAATCACTCAATGTTGCCTGCAAAGTCGGAATAATTTGTTCGTACCTCTTGTCATGAAATGATTATGAAAATATGATTTATTCTTCAAAGATAAATGTTCTCCGAACTTGAATGATCGATCTCTGTGACTCTTTCTATTTATCAAGGTATCTTCGCCCAGCTCGGAGGTTGATCGTTATACAAATAATACACAGCAGGAATACATAATATATAATACATTTTAGGAATTATCCACAAGGTATCTTTAGAACAGTCAAACGCGCCCGAGGCGATAGCCGAGGGTTTTTGGACTGTTTCGAAGGTACCGAGTGTGTGAAATTTTATTAATGCCCGAACAAAATGATGTGTATTAATTGTTTTATAAAATGATGTTTTATTTGTTTTATAAAATGATTTTTTATTTGTTTTATAAAATGATGTTTTATAACACGATTATACTAATGACCGGTCATTAGTAAAATTACGTGTTAGGCAAAAATAAATACCTGGTCACGTATACGCTCTCAACCAATCATTTGATTAGGATACGTTTCATCATCTCATAACACATTTCTGTTTTCTGCCACCCTAGTACACTCTAGCAGTGTCATTCCACGTGTCCTAATGCCCCCCCCTCCCAGTTAGTTATTTCATTTCATTAATGAAGTTATGAGAAGTATATAACTTTATCTTTTAAGAATAAATGATATTCTCACAATCACTTCATTAAAAGAGGTTAAACAATTATTCCAACGTTATGCGCAACAGTCTGTATTCGACAATTTTAGTCATCAAGTTTGCATTGTTATTAAAGCAAGTATAATCATATAAACAAATTCTTTTTTTAATTGTACCAATACTTGTACATATTGTATATTTATGTTGATAGCATATTTTATTCTCAAATCACAGACATTAGGCCCGAATTCACAAGGAGGTTTGTAGACAAACCCAGATTTATGTGCGTCATATGACTCGTTTTGACGCGTTTTAGACCAAGGTTTGTCTGAACCTTGGTCTGAAATGCATCGAAACGCGTCATCGACGCACATAAACTTTGTCGAATTCGGGCCTATGAGAATGTATGTGATGCGATGACGAATCATTAAGAGTTGGAACTAGTCAAGAAATAAAGTCAAAAGGCAATGGTTCTGGTCGTAGTGGCTCGCTAAACAAGATGAAAAAGAAGAAGAAAATGAAGAAGAAAACAGAAAAGAGAAAAAAGAAGAAGAAGAAGAAAAGAAGAGCAAGAAGAACAATTAGATAAAAAGAAATAGAAAAAGTAGAAAAAGGAGAAAATGGAGAAAAAGTAGAACAAGTGGAAAAAGAGGAATAAAGTCAATTTAGGACTCATTTTTCGTTATTATGTTGAAAAGTTCGCATTACCCATTTTCGTAGTTTGATAAAGAATTTGTTTTCATAGTTTAACAAGAGACAGTGGTATGAAGTTTCACCAGAGCTAACCACTTGTTAACAATATATCATACAATACCAAAATAGGAGTTGCTTTGTCAGACGTGCTGTATCTTCATCAGGAAAAGAAAGGTAATGTGGAGGTAGTGTATGAAAGAATGCAATTCTCTTGTGAGCATGTGGTGAGCTGGGGGAAGTTACATACCACTATATTTTGTTAGCTCACTAATGATTGACAGATGATGTCACAAGATGAATGAGATCGGGAGCATTTTTGTGGGATGGAGCTTAGCAGGTCTAAGGATTTTTTAAAAAATATTAACAAATCTATGAAATATGTTAAGATATTTGAATAACAAAATATGAGTTGTATGCAGCCCTACACATCAACAGGAATCAACTTATATTTGGATGTCAACCGACCTTTAAGCAAAAAAATGACAGAATTTTAACCAGTATCAATACAATAATACCATTGAAACTGGTTAAAATTCTGATATTCAAGCTAAAATATGATGTATTAGTTTTGTTCATAATGTGCATCAAATTAAATACCTAAGTGCCTATCTGTGAAAAACGAATTGTCCAAGACTGTTTTCATGTCTTACTTAAAAAAAAAAAAAAAAAAAAGGGGAAGGAGGATAAGAAGAGGGGGGAATTATTAGGAATGATATGGTTGGAATGTGGATAGTCAAAGCCACTGATTAGGAATGGGGGTGTCCTATTCTTTTCCTTTCTATACCATTTCCCGTCCCTCTTTCTCTCTCCATGTTTTCTCTCTCTTACTCCGTTTTGTTTGTGTGTGTGTGTGTGGGAGGAGGGGGGGGGGGTGGGACGGGGGAGGGGAGGGCACGTGGCTATTTGTCTTTGTACCCTACCCCATAATAAGCCTCATAATTTATTACGAGCGAGTCATTATCGTGGCGGCACACTTCACTCAAATGTTATCCATTCGGGGGAAAAGAGCACCCAAACGTAATTACAAATTAAATAGACGTTGCAGAATGCAAACCAAAAGTGCCCTTGATAAAAATTAAGGAGAAGGGCACAATTAATTGCCCAAATAATTACAATATATTTACAAACCATTCATGATTGTGCTTTATTTCACATTCGAGGTTGATTAGATAAGTGCCAATTTAATAAGCGATAGGGCTTGTAATATTCATTGATGTAATATTGTAGCTCTAATAGCTATTTGTGTAATAGAATGATAATTTATCACTAATGATATCAAATTTGACTACTAGTAAATGATAAAGAGTTTCATCAAAGCCGAATAGAATCACCCCGCTTTAGCGGAAGGATTGGTTAGTTAGTACCGATTAAGTGTACTTATCAACACTTTGAAGTTGTAGGGTTGGACAGTATTTTATTTAGGACATGACAATGAAGTATCGAAATTCACGAGGGGAAAGATAATGTCGGCATAAAAGAGAAATTGGAGTATATTGAACTACAATTAAAACCTCATTGTAGAAGTAACATTTGAAACACATATTTTGAATACTGTATACAGTGTATAGCAACTCCCTTAAAATCAAAAAGTTTGGTGATTGTACATTTTAATCATCCTTGTCCATACCAACAATACATTTCAGGTATGACAAGAGAAAGCCTTTGTGTCACCGAACCACTCAATAGGCTGATAGCAATAATCATCCGTGATTTTTACAGACAGAACAGGGTTCAAAAGGCACAAGTACTTTCTCTCCTGTCTCTTATCGGCTTGTTGGGCGGAATCTTCGTCCTCGGGGAAATAAACGCCTAACAATTAATTTAAAAGCGGAAGTATTAGCATCATAAAAGAACAAGTCAATGTACTTTTAGAAATCGTGATCATTTCATTCAAATTCGCAGGAATTCGCAGGAAGTATTTATACACACACAAATTCATTCCACACTGAGAGTTCCTTTATAGATGGGAGTCCATTAACTTTATTGAGAATATTAATCGTTATTGAATAGACACTATTTTGGATGAACAAAGCGCGTGTTCTATGTTCCTCATTCCATTTGGTAATCACTCTCTTCGAGCTAGACCACATCATTTTCAATAAGATGTGATAATGATGGCTTTTCCGGGAGGTGCATTTGTCATAAGCGAAAGTGCTTGTAAAGATGAATGAAAGTTAATGCTTTATTAAATGACTGGCATCTGGCATCTGGAACAGTCGGAGTTCTATACAGGGAGGGGGGGGGGGGGGCTGGGAAGGGGGCTGGAGCTCTACCCTCATTTTATAAATTCAAGCTCCACCCCCATACAAAACAAA
Source organism: Strongylocentrotus droebachiensis (assembly GCA_035222895.1). Taxonomy (NCBI): domain Eukaryota; kingdom Metazoa; phylum Echinodermata; class Echinoidea; order Camarodonta; family Strongylocentrotidae; genus Strongylocentrotus; species Strongylocentrotus droebachiensis. Next base: position 48,106 of record JAVYIG010013129.1, read on the forward strand.
TCTTCTAGTACCACGCTTGGGGTTGAAGTGTTTGATTTCCAACCCAAAAACCTTGTTATCACACAACAGAGAGAGAGAGAGAGAGAGAGAGAGAGAGAGGGGGGGATTAATAGAAAGCTTATATCGTCTTTTCTTATCCAAAAGAGCATTAAATCTGTTTAAAGCATATGAGATAATGCCCTTCCGGTTCCAAACAGACAATAAACATGCATGGATGCTTATTTGAGAGTACAAGTAACCCAGCGAATGAATCATGTCCGAACGATTTTAACGTAGAAGGAAAATAGAGTAATATATTATACACCTCATTGATAACAGATGAGTAAATACTGTCTAAACCAACGTATAGAAACATAGTTAGGAAAGGAAATGATAGGTTTACTCCTAGAAACTATTCCCCCCCCCCAAAAAAAAAAAAAAAAAAAAAAACTTAACTAGCTGCTGGTGCCACTTTAAAAGACAAAAATAGTCAAACGAGCTCAGTTAGCTTCACAATCCTATAAACATGCTATACATACATAAGTGAGTATGCTTCCTTTGTTTGTTGCAAGCAGCTACTTATATTCCATCGATATATTGCTATATTAAAAAAAAAAGTTTACCGTTTCATGAATGAGAAGTCTTAGATTGTCGACGTGTTTAACCATAAAACCATATGCAGTAGCTGAAAAATCTAGACTTTTTTTATTTCCTCTACATTGTTTAAATCATGCATGCACTATTGATATAACCATTGCAAATACGTTTGTACACAACCCTTTATGACACAAATCAACTACTTCATCAGAAATAATGTTGAGAAAATAAAAAATAATTAGATTATCCGGACAGTGCAAATGAAAGAGGAAGATACGTCATAGAGATGTCAATTTGTGTTTCGAACAACAACAACTATACAATTGGCACTTATAACAGTGTTAGTGATAAATATGA